>NQII01007172.1:3340-80904 GCA_002778355.1 Clitarchus hookeri
GGGGGGGGGGGGGAGGAGGACACGCGCGCATACAGACACACACAAAACACACACAGATTTACACACATGCACACACACAGTACCTTAGACAGGAAATTTATCTCATAAGCCTTTCTTTTATTCGGAAAGTGGGCTAAAACGGAGATCTATTAGGCACTCTACGGTCTGACAAAATTTTGTTATCGAAAAGTTGATGTAACCCAAAATCATAATAACCGGTATTTTTAGCCTACTTTCCGAATGAAAGAAAGGCGTATGAGATGAATGTTGTGTATGTTAGCCTGTGTGTGTCTGTGTGCGTGTCCTCCCGTTTCATTTGTTGAACATATAAAAAGAGTTTCACCAAATTCGGTACACATAGAGTAATATATAGAAACTTGATTTTTATAGTTTTCGACAACGCCGGGCACTTACTTTCGAATTGGTGGCAATTTTAATATTTATGTTCATATGACATACCTCGGCACCATTCAAACAATTGAAACGAAATTTTATATGCTGACAGCGCAAGGTGTATTCATTGAATTATGATGTGAATATTGTTGTTGGTCCGCCATTTTGGAAGATAGCACTACATTAAAAAATAAGCTTTAATGTTTTATCTCGAATACTACTCAACCAAATTTTCGCCATATTCGTTACATAAGTAATACTAAGATTGGCCCGATCAATATAAGCAATTAACCTTTATTAAGCATTTATTTTCAAAATAACTGCCAAAAAAATATTTTAGGTTTAATTTTTATAGCTATCATACCGTTTAACCAATTTCAACCAAATTGTTTACCCTGACAATATGTATTACAAAATGGCGGCTGTGTATACATTTTAGTTTTGCATGTTATGTCATAAAAGAAATGTAATTAAGTCCAATTAAATTTTTTATGCTGGCTGTATATGTATACCACAACCAGCAAATGTGTCCACACAAAATTTCTTTTGTCTGCCATTTCGTAAAATAGTATCACATAAAAAATTAAAATTACGTGTTATATCCCATAAAAATACCGATTTCTACCAAATTTGGCAAATAACTAGCGCTATGGCAGACAATGTAAACTGACAAAATTTGAGAGGGTCAGACCCACAAATTTTAAAAATGGCGGCCACATAAAAAATATAGCTTTGAACTTTTTATCTACGAAACTTCAAAACAAATTTCAACTTAAGTTTGTTTGCTGACAGTATCAGTGATATCCATCAAAATTGTCTATACAAAGACTCATGTCTCTGCCATTTTTTAAGATAGCCTCACATGAAATAATACCGTATTAATGCCATATATTAGGAAACAATCAACCAGTATTTTTCAAATTTGTGAAGAAGTTGTACTGTGGTAGGCCATATTAATTTATAAGCTGTAATTATGCAAGTCTCTTATTTTCTGAATGGTGGCTAAAATAACATTTTTAATTGATGTGCTATATCTACGAAACTGTGCAACATATTTTAATTTAACTTTGTACGCTGTATCAATGACAATGATCAAATGTGCTATTGAATAACTTATTTGTCCTCCATTTGTGAAGATCGTCACATGAAAAACTGATGTTTTATGCCATATTTCGTGGAACAATCAACCGATACATACCAAAATTCCACGCAAATAATTCTACGCTAGGGTATTTAAATTAGCATGTGTTATGTGCAGCAGACATTTCTAACGTTTCCATATATAATTTATATTATGATGTTTTATCTATAAAATGTTTGAAGTAAATTCAACCACTTTTTTTACTCTGAGAATACTTATTAGAAGCCTCAAATACATAAACATAAATCATATTTTACCGTCCTTTTTGCAAAAAAAGTGCCAGCTGAGTAAATTGACCATTGCGACATATTTCCGGAACAACTCATCTAATTTCCACCAAATTTTGCACACCTACAGAAGACTATGTAAAATAACATTATTTAAATAGAATAGATATTGATTTTCAAAATGGTGGCCATAAAATATATTTTATATGTTTGGGATATCTACTCATTAGTGTAATCAAATTCAGTCAAGCTTTTTTTATGTTGAATGTATCTATTAGAAATATCGCATACAGCCGAGGCGGCTGTATGCGATATTTAGGAAATTTTTTACTATACCCCCGTTTAATAAAATAAGGTTTTATGCCATATCTCAGAGACAAATAAACCAATTTCCACCAATATTTTTTTATACAAGTAGAGTTATGGACGGCCATGTAAACTTTTGTGTTTTAAGTGGTTCAGACACTTTTGTTCAAAATGATGGTCATGTAAATATTTCAGATTAGTGAACCCTATCATTCAAAACATTATACTGATTACATCCGAAGTTGATGCTACAATTCCTACCCCCGTGATGCAGTTGATTGCAAGCTAACTTAATTTTACGAGTTGTTCTGAATTCGAATCCCGGGTAAGATTCTCGTATTTTAATTATATTGGTAATGTTTCACATGTTTCTGGTTTCAACAGTAACGTTATCGCTGTCAATGAGACGTCAATGCCTACCTACAATCAAAGCCTTTAGGAAAATCAATAAAATTTATTTGCATTCTTGTAGAGGAAAGTAGTCTCAATAGTTGTCTGTAGCTTCTTGTTTTGTTAAAAAAAATTACCGAACTACGAATTTTACATAAATATAAAGTGCCACATCGCAGACACTGCTGTGTTGAATTACTTTTCAAAATATTGTGCTGAATGCGTAATAAACTCTTTTTGAAGTAGCCGGCCTCTCGTGGCGCATTCGGTTGAGCCGCTGGTATGCGTTGCGGGAGATTCTGGGTACAAATCCTAGGCAAAGCATGGGTGTTAGTTTATGTTAGGTCATATGTCAGTTTGTAAGCCGTACGCTGTTAAGCCTTCAAGTATAGCACCAGGTAACGTTAATAAGCCCTTTTTAGTTCATTTTGAAGTATGGCATTACCGGTACATTTACGATCACACTAAATAATACAAAGTGTTTTCAAAACTTTAGCAGTGCTGTAGGGTACCCGTCAGTAACCCTAATTGGTCTATTGTTTCCCGAAATGTGACATAAAAACTTCATTTATTTGCGTATCGCTATCTTACCAAAGTGGCGGAGAAAATTTTCTTCGTGTAGATACAGGTCATAGTTGTAAAGGCTGTTTGCGATAAAGTGAGCACTTTTGAAAGCCCTGCTAAATTTCTACTTTCAACCCGTTGGTTGCATATATTTCCCGTATCTATCAAAATTATTACTGCGATGTGCCTTTCAGCTGGTTTTTACATTATCTGGCTCACATATATACACTGAAAACTCATAAAATAAACAGAGAAATGTAATAGATAATGTAATCAGCACTGAACACAAACACGCTTATTTCAGTAAATATCGTTTTGTGAATATTGACCGGTGTTCACAATTATTTTGCTGTTTAGATATATATTAATGTCTTTAACTGTGGTCAATACTTCCGAGACCATAAGAAAATATGCTCGGTTTAGGTTGTCAACAGAAAGCAGAAGAGTTAAATATTATTTTTTATTTCAGTTATGAAAATCTGGTTAATGCGATTCAAACGTTCACCTTCAAAAAGTTTGAAACGCTCTCCCGTGATACGTACGTACCATAGGCCTACTCACGAGAAACTCTTTTATGTTATACGGTGTATGTATTCTTTCGTGCAGAAGACAACATGGCTTAATCAATAATCAAATAATATAAGACTTATGTTTAACAACATTTATGAGTAGAGCAATAATGTATACAAAACTTCACACAAGCTAATGGTGGGCGCTGCTACGAAAACAATTGTTATATCGGCATTCAACAAAATAGCCGATCAAAATTATCCAAAATTTTACAGCATACTTTCACAGTAATATTTGTCACTCGATGTAAGTTTGGTCAAAATTCACCGAACCACAAAGTTTGTAAAGGGCACAACACTAAGGTTTACACTTCACCAAAAACAAAAACATAATACAAAGTAGATGAAAATTAATTTTATGGAACTACATTTAAACATTGATGCAGAATATAAATTTGGCCCAAATTACTTAAAATCGAAATTTAATTGTGAAAGACAGTAATTAATGTTTGATAGATTGGCTAATACAAGTTAAACCGTTCGGACAGATGTTAAATAATTTTTTCAAATATTCCCAACACTGTGGGAATTTTTCACGTGTTGTATAAATCATTTCAATGGCGTTAATATTTCAAAACGAGTGACATAAGTGACAAGGGATTAACACGGTTTAAATCGCATAAATACTAACTAAATAACACACGCACGTTTATTTAAGACTTCAAAATTTCATAAGAGATCACAAATATAGCAAAACACTCTTACGAAGTTTCTTAAATTTCATTAGAGGTTCAAAATTTATACCGTCTTTAATTGCACGAATTAGCAAATTTTCCAGGTCAGCAATATGAATTTAATTTTTATACATATTCTGATTGAAGTGGCATNTTTGTCACCTCAGTGTAATGTGTAAGTTTACGTAACCTACCTAAGGGGGGATATACATACATTCAAGTGACTGCATAAGGCAATCTTTATTTCAACAATTAGGATAACAATGGTCACCATTCCGAAAGTAAGTGCCTGGTGTGGTCAAAAGTTATAAGAGTCAGGTGTCCTTACTATGTATGTACTATATATGTAGCTAGTTTTGTGAAATCCGGTTGACGCATTCAGAAATTGAAACGGAGGACACTGGCACGCACAGACACACAGGCAGGAAAGTGATTTCATAAGCATTTCTTTCTTTCGGAGAGTAGACTAAAAAGCAAGCCAAAAAAGTATCTCCGAAAAGCATAAAGATGCTTCTAATGGATACCCACATTNCGGAGAGTAGACTAAAAAGCAAGCCAAAAAAGTATCTCCGAAAAGCATAAAGATGCTTCTAATGGATACCCACATTACAATTGAAATTGGTTGACTTATATGATAGGTATGACAAACTTATCTAAATTATTTAAATGGCAGCCATATTATAAAAAAATCCATACACACTTAAATTGTGTAAGTTTGCATGGAATCTTGTAGCACTACTTGTCTTAAAAATCTGATGGTAATCGGTATATTGTTTTCCGACATATGGCAAAAAAGCTTCATTTTTCTCATGTGGTGCTATATACTTTAATAGAGAAGAAAACGCATATGAAAGGACTCATTCTATGCTTGTCATAGATACTGCTACATATTAAGTTCGTAGATAAAGAATCCTGTTCTAAAATATTTGTGTGACCACTGCTTTGATTATAAGTGTCTGTCCCTCTTAAAATATAGCATATCAATTTACATGACATATCACAGTGATACTTGTACCTAAGTGTACAAAATGTAGATAGGAATTAGTCAAATGTTTCAAGATATGACAACATGTATTTATTCATGTCGTACTATATGCACTCCCATACATAATGGGGCATGAAAGAGGCTCTATGTACATATATTTGATTGCGTAAACTGCCAGATTTCAAAGTTAAGTTAACATTCATTGCATGGTTTCGAAAATATAGAATACTAAGCTAACATTCATACTGTCGCCAGTTTTAAAATAAGTGTTTTGTATAGTTCATGGTGTGTAACGTAATAGCTTTAGTTGTTAATGTTGCGTTATCTCTTTAAATGGCCAATCTATAGCATTATGGCTTTCTAAAACCAATGCTTACATTGTTGGACTGCGAAAGTACCAATTTTTTTTAATCGGTGAAATAGTTTTCAAGATATTACATATTGCCCTAAATTTCACATAGGCGNCTTTAAATGGCCAATCTATAGCATTATGGCTTTCTAAAACCAATGCTTACATTGTTGGACTGCGAAAGTACCAATTTTTTTTAATCGGTGAAATAGTTTTCAAGATATTACATATTGCCCTAAATTTCACATAGGCGTCATTTTAAAATACGTACCCGGATTGATCAGAAACTTAAAAAGTCAGAAAGATGTGCTTACCATGAGCCGAGTTTGGCGAAATTGAGTTTTCTGGTTCAAAAGTTACTAAGAGTGGAATTACATTCCAGACGGACATTCAGGTGATTGTATTTCCTTCGGAAAGTAGGTTAAACACGGGCGTAAACGAAACCCGCGACTTTCGTCCGGTTCCAGCCAGACTGAAGGTAAGGTAGACTGATTTTCATTTGATGTGCATCTCCCCAACATTATCTCAGGGACTTCAAAAATGCATATAAAATTGANGCACACTCTTGACACTGTGGATCTCGGAATGTTGAATTCCCTAACAATTTCCGAAATTGAATGTCCCATGCGTCTTGATCCCACTACCATTACGTGTTCAAATTCTGTTAGTTCCTGTCGTACGGCCATAATCACGTCACAAACCTTTTCACATGAATCAGATGACTACAAATGAAAGCCCAACCAATGAACCGCCCATTTATACATGTTGTACGCGATACTACTGCCATCTGTATATTTGCATATTGCTGTCCAATGACTTTTGTCACCTCAGTGTAATGTGTAAGTTTACGTAACCTACCTAAGGGGGGATATACATACATTCAAGTGACTGCATAAGGCAATCTTTATTTCAACAATTAGGATAACAATGGTCACCATTCCGAAAGTAAGTGCCTGGTGTGGTCAAAAGTTATAAGAGTCAGGTGTCCTTACTATGTATGTACTATATATGTAGCTAGTTTTGTGAAATCCGGTTGACGCATTCAGAAATTGAAACGGAGGACACTGGCACGCACAGACACACAGGCAGGAAAGTGATTTCATAAGCATTTCTTTCTTTCGGAGAGTAGACTAAAAAGCAAGCCAAAAAAGTATCTCCGAAAAGCATAAAGATGCTTCTAATGGATACCCACATTACAATTGAAATTGGTTGACTTATATAATAGATATGACAAACTTATCTAAATTATTTAAATGGCGGCCATATTATAAAAAATGCCATACACACTTAAATTGTGTAAGTTTGCATGGAATCTTGTAGCACTACTTGTCTTAAAAATCTGATGGTAATCGGTATATTGTTTTCCGACATATGGCAAAAAAGCTTCATTTTTCTCATGTGGTGCTATATACTTTAATAGAGAAGAAAACGCATATGAAAGGACTCATTCTATGCTTGTCATAGATACTGCTACATATTAAGTTCGTAGATAAAGAATCCTGTTCTAAAATATTTGTGTGACCACTGCTTTGATTATAAGTGTCTGTCCCTCTTAAAATATAGCATATCAATTTACATGACCTATCACAGTGATACTTGTACCTAAGTGTACAAAATGTAGATAGGAATTAGTCAAATGTTTCAAGATATGACAACATGTATTTATTCATGTCGTACTATATGCACTCCCATACATAATGGGGCATGAAAGAGGCTCTATGTACATATATTTGATTGCGTAAACTGCCAGATTTCAAAGTTAAGTTAACATTCATTACATGGTTTCGAAAATATAGAATACTAAGCTAACATTCATACTGTCGCCAGTTTTAAAATAAGTGTTTTGTATAGTTCATGGTGTGTAACGTAATAGCTTTAGTTGTTAATGTTGCGTTATCTCTTTAAATGGCCAATCTATAGCATTATGGCTTTCTAAAACCAATGCTTACATTATTGGACTGCGAAAGTACCAATATTTTTTAATCGGTGAAATAGTTTTCAAGATATTACATATTGCCCTAAATTTCACATAGGCGTCATTTTAAAATACGTACCCGGATTGATCAGAAACTTAAAAAGTCAGAAAGATGTGCTTACCATTAGCCGAGTTTGGCGAAATTCAGTTTTCTGGTTCAAAAGTTACTAAGAGTGGAATTACATTCCAGACGGACATTCAGGTGATTGTATTTCCTTCGGAAAGTAGGTTAAAAACGGGCGTAAACGAAACCCGCGACTTTCGTCCGGTTCCAGCCAGACTGAAGGAAAGGTAGACTGATTTTCATTTGATGTGCATCTCCCCAACATTATCTCAGGGACTTCAAAAATGCATATAAAATTGATGCGAAATTTTTTAACGTGTGGTTTTATGGCCAAAAATAAACAGCATTTTGCATTACTTGATTGCATATTATTTGCATTATAACTTAGGCAAAATAGGTGTAATAGAGTATTAAATCCCTTATCTTGATTAATAGCGTGCTATACTTCGTCGAAACTACGTGGTTTTTTACAGTTGGGTGGGAAGAAAAGCAGTCCAGTGTTGGTACACAGCGACTTATATTTGCGCAGTTGGCATGCGAAATTTACCCTATATTTTTTACTGTTAAAGTGAACAAATCGAGCTATTCGGAGCACCAGAGAGAAACGCAGGCCCAACACGGAAAATCAACATCAAATCGAACGCTCTGAAATGCTGCAGTTACGTCACAAAAAACATTGTTAGTGAAGTTGGAATAGGGTGTTGTAAATAAAAGATATTCATGTGCCAGTATTTATGTAAAACTATAAAATTTTAACGTTAATCTCCATGAAAAAGTGATAATTAAAAAATCAGTTAATAAAATTCTACAGGCTGGGAACCTGACATACAATAGACCGACATCTGATGGTAGAGTCAACAACTTGACGAACACGAGACGACATCCCCGACATGACAAAACTTACGACAGGCAATAATAAGTAACGTCACCCCGACAAAACAACAGCCCTGACAAAACGACAGAAGTAGATTGTGTTTTTACTTATCTCCGTGTTGGTTTCGTCGATGTGTGCAAAGAAAAAAGGTACGGCTTTACAAAATTAAATTNATGTGTGCAAAGAAATAAGGTACGGCTTTACAAAATTAAATTTGGTGCATATTTTCTTACTGTAGTAAAAAATTAACTAGCTAACTTAATGCCAAAGTCATATTTCTGTTTATCACTATACGCGTTTTTTTATATGCTTCTGATTTTGTTAAAGGCAAAAAAATTGTCGAATTTATTGTGAGTTTTATTATGTATATAATGGATGTTATTTGAGTGACTAAGCATTCTAGGATTTTATAACAGCCATGTTCAACACTTTTTGGACAGATATTGTCGGGATATTTTGAACTCTCTGAATAAACAATCATTTGAAATTCCATCATGCACTGATATCGCGTCGTACTCGTCACGCTATGGTGACTTCAGCGTGAGTAGCGAAAGTAAATGGAAAATATTTCATCTTGTGGGATTTCGTCACTATAATAATAATCTTTATATGTTTCATTGCACTACGGCCAACGAGGGTCTAAATACAGTTGGTGAGAAGTGGAAAAAGTTCCATCAGATATTTTCCACTGGAATTCGCCTGTGATTTCAGTGAAAATAAACAACGTGGGGAAAAACATCCCCAGTTCAGCCGGACCAAGACCTCGCGAATACGAGTGACATGTAAGACACGCTCAGTCACTACAAATAAAATTCCATAAGTGAAAATTCGTTCTGCATTGATAAACCGTCGAATTTCATTAACTTAAAGCTTTTTTCACTATTTCAATTTTCGTGTTTCATGTATTGTCGCCAAGATGGGATCCGTCCTAGATCTTTTGTAACTATTTATATATTTGTTTTCTACCCTTTTGGACTCTTATTTTCTAGCTTTAGATGTAAACATGAAGGGGCATCGAATGTGAAGTCGGTGATATAACAATACGAAACACTATTATGAGCTTGGGAAAACAGCGTAGCCCCAAAAAAATTACGCCAGTCTGTCTCCTTAATAGCAAAATGCGCATTACCATAATAAAAATGCCTTTAGGTTCCCAAGCAGCCAAACGCACAATTTTCGGGCATGCTGTGTCCTGCACAAACGAAAAAATCGCCTATTGCAGCGGAAAACAGCATTCAGGGATATGCTACTAACGACTCCGGGAATTTGTAAGATCGTTAAAATATCATAACGCCGGAATCGAGCGACCTCTGTCAGTATCTCGTACACTCACTCACCCTACTCAACTCCGTTATTAATTTAGCCCCTTTTTACGCTTGGACCGCGAGCTCGAAGTGCTTCGTCTTCGTCCACTCCTACAAACGTGTCTTGAGCTGCTTAAAGTTTACGTGCTCTGAGCCAGCATAGTTAGTGCAGGAGTTCAACAATTCCACACTTGTAGGGCAAAAAAAAAAATACAAATTGGATAAAAATCTTTAATAAAATAAAACTGTTTCTTCACGAAACATTATTTTTGAAGTTTCTCTTGTGTACTATCAAGGTTTAATGAAGTGCCTCAAATTATTGTCTTATTTCTACAATACTATTGAAAATTCGTAGTGAAATAGTGAAAATTAAATGTATTTGTATTTCTAAGAGAGGAAGGCTTTGAAACCCTTATGTGCAACCCGGGAACCCGGGGTGAAGGTGTATTTCAAAAAATAAACTTATTATATTCAACANTACAAATTGGATAAAAATCTTTAATAAAATAAAACTGTTTCTTCACGAAACATTATTTTTGAAGTTTCTCTTGTGTACTATCAAGGTTTAATGAAGTGCCTCAAATTATTGTCTTATTTCTACAATACTATTGGAAATTCGTAGTGAAATAGTGAAAATTAAATGTATTTGTATTTCTAACAGAAGAAAGCTTTGAAACCCTTATGTGCAACCCGGGAACCCGGGGTGAAGGTGTATTTCAAAAAATAAACTTATTATATTCAACAAAAAATTTTCCCTGCCTCACTTTCACCTTCTGATCATCCCAANCAAAAAATTTTCCCTGCCTCACTTTCACCTTCTGATCATCCCAATCTAGTCACAGTGAGATAACAGAACGTAACTGATGTATCATATTTGTTTGTTTTCTTCTACAACATATTTATTTCAACTATATTATAGCGGCCTGTAAACATGTTAGTTTGATTCGCGTGCAATGTTCGTTTTTTTTTTTAATTTCTCACTTGACTACGAGACAGCAGCTGCAAGATGAGTTGTGGAGGAGATGTCAGTATTAACCTAGGATTCCAATTGTATGGCGTGGTGTGACTTCCCAGGGGTCGGCCCTCCCTCGTGTAGTAATTATATATGTTCGTCATGCACGCAGTCGGCTGGTGTGCACTGTGATTTGGAGCAGCCGTGGGTTCCTACTATATAAGGGATCGCTGAACACAGTTCTGCTAATCTCAGATGGCCAAGGCCACGCACTCCCGACTCGAGTCACAAAACTTCAGTTTGGGCGGCCGCGAGAGAACCATGTCGTCGCCAAGTGCTGTTAGCAATCGATCATTGTTTTAAGCCTTCACCACGAGCCATTCATTTTAATTTTCTGTGCTGGATTGTAGTGTAGATGAACAAACCTTAGTATATGATCAGTGATTAAGTAAGTTTATCGATGTAGAATTTAAGTTTATTGAATCGGATAGCTGGGAGAGCTTTCTGAGGATTAACTGCAGTCATCTGACGTATATATTACATGCATGTGATGTGTTGTTCCCGCCGACTATAGGTCATTGTCGGAGGGCGCAAAACTATTCGCCTGCATCCAGCTCGCCTGCTTACCATGGCCACTTGTCATTTCTCAAAAAATTATGAAAAGCTACTGTAGCTAAAACAATTTTATCCATACTCTCTGAAATAAAAGGGTATTTTGTTGAAAATACACTAAATATTTTCGTTAGAATACAAAACTCGTTTTCACTAGCACGCCTAGCTCGGGAGTGTCGGTAATAATTATAAACTTTTATTGCATCATCGTTTGTTGACTGGATTCCAGGATACGGTCTCATGGCACACCATTGCAAAGGGAAAGCTTCATGTCCTACTATTACATGAGGGAGTACTAAATCGGTATTGGGAAGCGCTTGATATTTGACTGCCCCGAATCCAAACATTTCCCGAGTGAAGAGAATGTGCCGCACCAACCCGATAAGCTGAGTTTAGTGAGTGAGGTGACATGCTTCGCTGGGTCGGGCCGAGCCATGACATGCTGCAGTGAGCCGATTTACTGGGCTTAGTGAGTGCGGTGACATGCTTTGCTGGGTCGGGCCGAGCCGTGATGTCTTACACCGAGCCGATTCACTGGGTTTAGTGAGTGTGGTGACATGCTGCGCCGGGTCAGCCCGAGCAAGGACATGACGCACCAACACGTTCCACTGGGTTTAGTGAGTGCGGTGACATGCTTCGCTGGGTCGGGCCGAGCCATGACATGCTGCAGCGAGCCGATTTACTGGGTTTAGTGAGTGCGGTAACATGCTGTGCCGAATCGGGTCAAGCCGTGATGTCTTACACCGAGCCTATTTACTGGGTTTAGTGGGTGCGGTGACATGCAGCGCCGGGTCGGGCCGAGCTGTGATGTCTTACACAGAGCCGATTTACTGGGTTAAGTGAGTGCGGTGACATGCTGCGCCGGGTCGGACCGAGCCGTGATGTCNGACATGCTGCGCCGGGTCGGGCCGAGCCATGACATGCTGCAGCGAGCCGATTTACTGGGTTTAGTGAGTGCGGTGACATGCTGCGCCGGGTCGGGTCAAGCCGTGTTGTGCCTCACCGAGCCGATCCACTGGGTTTAGTGAGTGCGGTGACGTGCTGCGCCGGGTCGAACCGAGCAAGTACATGACGTATCAACCCGTTCCACTGGGTTTAGTGAGTGCAGTGACATGCTGCGCCGGGTCGGGCCGAGTCATGACATGCTGCAGCGAACCGATGTACTGGGTTTAGTGGGTGCTGTGACATGCTGCGCCGGGTCGGGCGGAGCCGTGATGTCTCACACAGAGCCGATTTACTGGGTTAAGTGAGTGCGGTGACATGCTGCGCCGGGTCGGGTCGAGCAAGGACATGACGCACCAACCCGTCCTACTGGGTTTAGTGAGTGCGGTGACATGCTGCGCCGGGTCGGGCCGAGCCATGACATGCTGCAGCGAGCCGATTTACTGGGTTTAGTGAGTGCGGTGACATGCTGCGCCGGGTCGGGTCAAGCCGTGTTGTGCCTCACCGAGCCGATCCACTGGGTTTAGTGAGTGCGGTGACGTGCTGCGCCGGGTCGAACCGAGCAAGTACATGACGTATCAACCCGTTCCACTGGGTTTAGTGAGTGCAGTGACATGCTGCGCCGGGTCGGGCCGAGTCATGACATGCTGCAGCGAACCGATGTACTGGGTTTAGTGGGTGCTGTGACATGCTGCGCCGGGTCGGGCGGAGCCGTGATGTCTCACACAGAGCCGATTTACTGGGTTAAGTGAGTGCGGTGACATGCTGCGCCGGGTCGGGCCGAGCCATGACATGCTGCAGCGAGCCGATTTACTGGGTTTAGTGTGTGCGCTGACATGCTTCGCTAGGTCGGGCTGAGCCATGACATGCTCTAGCGAGCCGATTTACTGGGTTTAGTGAGTGTGGTGACATGCTGTGCCGGGTCGGGCCAAGCAAGGACATGACGCACCAACCCGTTCCACTGGGTTTAGTGAGTGCGCTGACATGCTGCGCCGGGTCAGGCCGAGCAAGGACATGCTGCAACGAGCCGATTTACTGGGTTTAGTGAGTGCGCTGACATGCTTCGCTGGGTCGGGCCGAGCCATGACATGCTGCAGCGAGCCGATTTACTGGGTTTAGTGAGTGCAGTGACATGCTGCGCCGGGTCGGGTCGAGCCGTGTTGTGCCTCACCGAGCCGATCCACTAGGTTTAGTGAGTGCGGTGACGTGCTGCGCCGGGTCGGGCCGAGCAAGGACATGACGTACCAACCCGTTCCACTGGGTTTAGTGAGTGCGGTGACATGCTGCGCCGGGTCGGGCCGATCCATGACATGCTGCAGCGAGCCGATTTACTGGGTTTAGTGAGTGCAGTGACATGCTGCGCCGGGTCGGGTCGAGCAAGGACATGACGTACCAACCCGTTCCACTGGGTTTAGTGAGTGCGGTGACATGCTGCGCCGGGTCGGGCCGATCCATGACATGCTGCAGCGAGCCGATTTACTGGGTTTAGTGAGTGCAGTGACATGCTGCGCCGGGTCGGGTCGAGCCGTGTTGTGCCTCACCGAGCCGATCCACTAGGTTTAGTGAGTGCGGTGACGTGCTGCGCCGGGTCGGGCCGAGCAAGGACATGACGTACCAACCCGTTCCACTGGGTTTAGTGAGTGCGGTGACATGCTGCGCCGGGTCGGGCCGATCCATGACATGCTGCAGCGAGCCGATTTACTGGGTTTAGTGAGTGCGGTGACATGCTGCGCCGGGTCAGGTCGAGCCGTGTTGTGCCTCACCGAGCCGATCCACTAGGTTTAGTGAGTGCGGTGACGTGCTGCGCCGGGTCGGGCCGAGCAAGGACATGACGTACCAACCCGTTCCACTGGGTTTAGTGAGTGCGGTGACATGCTGCGCCGGGTCGGGCCGATCCATGACATGCTGCAGCGAGCCGATTTACTGGGTTTAGTGAGTGCGGTGACATGCCGCGCCGGGTCAGGTCGAGCCGTTATGTGCCTCACCGAGCCGATTCACTGGGTTTCGTGAGTGCGGTGATAAGTTGCACCGAGTCGGGCCGAGCATTGCCGATCCACTGGGTTTCCTCCTTAAGGCATCGCTGGTTGCCGGGATTGCACTACGTAATTAATAATGCAAGTTAAAAATAATATTTGTCTGTTTCATTAGTCAAGTGTGTGTGCTGCTGTAAAATATGGTCGATAATTAAACTATATTGCGCAGTTTTTATGCATTAGGGCAGAATGGATATAATCTTATAACTTACTGGTCCGAACAGGTAATTGTAATCTGCACAGGTTTTTTTTTACTATTGTTGAAAAATGTATAGTTAAAAGCACGCCTGATAATAGCCTGTGGACTGTATTATGAAGGGTCGAACAGTATACAATTTACCCCATGAAATTCTAAGAAGACCAGAAAAAAGAAGATGATATATCCAATGTAAAGACAAGTTTACCCATGTTAGCACAACATGTAAAATATCTCAACCTAAATATAATGCATATTTATATCACAGATGCTCATGTGTCTGGCTTGTGTATTTAAAAATACATAAGTCAGTTTTTTTTAGAAACTAATCTGGAGTGATTCAAAATAATATTTTTGGCTTGCATAATATTTTAAAAGTTTATTTTAAAGTTTTCTGAGTGCGTTATTTTCATAAATAAACTAATATTTAAACCTTTCAAAACAATTTGCAGGAAAAAAAATTTAGATTTAAAAAACGGTACCAAGTAGTTCAAGCATCAGTTTGTCTCAGTGTTAATTACTGATCATTTCACGTGCATTGTTGTGGGAAGATAGCTGACTTGTGTAACCCTTTTTCAGTCTACTTTCCTTGGATAGATAGGCGTATGCAACCATGCGAATTTCTGTCTGGGATGTGCGTCACATATAGTCACTGTATGCCATGTTAACATACGCAATTTAAATGGAAAACAAACCTATTATCATTACAGCCATATAAATAAAAAAAAATTATGTTATTTTGGCGTACACATTATGGTGTTTGGCCAGTTATGATTGAATTTAGAATGCTGAAAGTATCAACTACAAAAAACAACTACGATAATACATTGTCCCTTTGTACTTCATTTTGTATTATATCGTCACGCACAAAAAAGGTTTTTGTGTCATATTTGAAGAAACATTCAGCCAATTACTACCGAATTTGGCAAACAAGAAGTACTACTGTTTTCCATGTAAACGGATATGTTTTAAGTGGGTTAGGCAATGATTTTAAAATAGGTAGCTATATGGACATTTTCATTGCTACACTATATCTACGAATTCACGCAACAAAGTTACACCAAACTTTGTATGCTGGGCAGCAGCCGTTTTTACAACCATCAAATGTGCCTACACAGTACCTCTTTCTCCACCATTTTGTAAGATAGCTCCACTTTTACGCAATATCTTGAGGAAACAATATACCGACTCTCAGCCAATTTTCAAACAAGTATTACTACGCTAGATCATGTACAATAATGTGTGTTTTTTTTTTAAGAATTTTACACTTATTTTGAAAATTATGGCAATATAAATATTTTATTTTAACTCTCATGCTCCCTTTACCTTGGTCGTATAGTAGAGCATACTTTATCAGATCTACCCTCGTTCATATATAGAAAAAATTATCTGTACGGGTATATATATATATATATATATATATGAAAGTGTGTGTGGATGTTTGGTTTTCCTTCTTTCGTGTCGAAATTGAGCAACGGATCGACGTGAATTTTTGCAAGGAGATAGTTGGAGGACCGGGAAGTGACAAAGGCTACTTTTTCCCCCAAGAAAACTCTCATTCGCTTGGGGAAATTCTTATTGGAAAATGAAAATGTACACAAACGCAATAACAATGCAACGTCGCAACCTAGCAACAGATCGACGTAATTTCATGCAAAGAAATAGTTGAACAGCTGAAAGTTTATATTGGCGACTATTTATCGCAGGAAAATATCTCAAATAATTTACTTTCACGAGTCAGTTTACCGTACGCGGACGTGGAGAGCAATGGCGGCGGCGGGCGGAAGCGTTGCGCGATGAGGGGGGAGACCTTATTAAAAAAAAACCTAAACAATAATTCTGTAGTCCATGCGAGAGGAGCCGCGGGCACAGCTAGTGTGTGTGTGTGTGTGTGTGTGTGTGTGTGTGTGTGTGTGTGTGTANATATATATATATATATATATATATGGAAAACTGACTGACAGCCGCAACCAATGGTCCTTTAAACATGACATTTTGAGGAAAAATTTATTATGTAATGTAGACAGCCACTAAGGAGGGATTTTCCAAAATTCAACCCCTAAGAAGGTAAAATTGGGATTCAAAATTTGTATGTAGAAAAAATATTAAAAGATCCTATTAACTCCAAACTTCGTGAAAGTGCTATAAAACTAAATAATTAATCACATGATTAACCTTAGAAATAAACCAATAATAACATGGTTCTATTAACTAAAAATTTTGTAAAAGTATTTTTAAAATAAGAACTCTATAACCTATAATCTGTCATACTCATATGTAACATAAAATTATTAAAGTAATATGATAACTCATTAATATTGAATACATTAACGCTTGATGACGCAATGCACATTTTAATTCGCGTTATCCTTTAATATATGTTTACTTCACCCAGATCTAACTAAAAGTTTACTAATACACCATCAACTTATCCGTATTTTTTTAATTTGTATATTTGTTCGGATTGATTTTTCCGAAATTGCTCTAGGCTGTAAGTCGAAGCTAAACGTTTCAATGTAGTCGAGGCCACTATTTTTACTAGATCAGCTTAGGAAAAAATAATTGTTATGTTGCATATTCCATTGTTCCCCAATGAGCTTTGTATTCGATATACTGCAGTTTCCCCTTAAAGTGTGCTTCGCGATGACGATATACAAACTATGTCTCATATAAGTTGGCCAGATTCTGACAGGTCTTCGAAAGTAGCGCCACTGTTTACATCTGACAACATCTGACTAGGTTTCCTTCCGCCATCAGCCGATCGGCCACATGGCAAAGGTGTTGTTTATTTTCATGCTGTCATTATCAGGCGATCCCTTCTTAATGTACTGTTCGTGGGACGTTTTCGGCAAACTTGCTACTCAGAAANTATATATATATATATATATATATATATATATATATATAATCAATAAAAGTGTTATGTTAAAGGGCAAAAACATAAATAATTAATTTAAAATTTAGTAACTACAAAAAATAATAATGCTAACCAGATTTTAAGATATTTTAGACTGGCATCTGTCTAAAAAAATTAGTACGTTATAAAAGTAAAAATATAAAATCTTGCAAAAAATGTTATATTTGCGAACTATTTTTATTTGTCCGAGACAGTGAATTTGGGATAACATTTGCGAAACGGTAGTTGTAGCTATTATTACACGTTGGACATTATAGCTAATATATTCGAATTGGAAATATGTGCCGTAGAATAACGTTAGAATTGCTTAACAACTATTCACGCGTGTCCCACATTCTTCGTAAACAAGGAAATGGATTTTCGGAGAACAATATGGCGTATAATATACGTAGATGAACGATTACCTGCCGAATATAAATTACTAGTACTCAAAATCACCGTATACGAAATAAATTATACTTCAAAAATTATGTGGAGCTCGCGAAAAATATAAATATTGGTATATCTTCGTAAATTTGTATACGTCGCACGCGGAACGCTTTTTTTTTTTGTGAAAAAATATAAAAAAATCCGATAAATCACATTTTGTCCGGAGCGAGGTCTGAGCCGCTTATTTTGCTCAAAAGACGGTTTTTTTTTAAGTTGGCTGTTCTTATATTACTGGCTTGGAACGACATGAATTTTAAATATATTTCATCAAATTATTAGAAAAAGTTATTCAACAATATTATGCAATATTTCTGTATGCTTTTGGAATTAATATCAAGCACGTAATGAAAGCGGGGTTTGAGACGGGCGATTAAGACGTGAAAAAAGGTTTTCAAATTGTGTTTCTTTTGGATATGGATCGTTTTAATGTGCCTTTTATTTTGAACACATATAAATTTCTACTTCAGCACGAAGTTTAGTTTCTAACACTAAAAACCGCTGTTTTATGACCACGTAAAATAAAATGTATTAATTAACCTGGGAACTCTTTCTTATCGCGTATTTTTGGCTGGTCTAATGTGCGTCAGCAGTGCACTCAGAATAGCAAATGTAATATTAACTTTTGTTCGTTCGTGCATCAGCTGATACAGGATTTTGTAAATGGCACTTTGTTTCTTTCATATACGTCAAGTTGCCACTTACTGACTGTCAGAATCTGGCCAACTTATATGATATGAAGTATAAATAAGTCGCAGGGGCATACTCTAAAATCCGCAGACAGACGTTAACTTGAGGTAGGACTGTTTCTCCCACAGTCAGTTTTACGTGGCATGCTCGCGTATAATATCACCCCTTAGCCTGGTTGTTTTGGTTCTATTTTCTAAAATGATAAAGAACATTGTTTACAAAGAAGTGTTCTAAAAAGATAAAATTACATGTTGAAATGGCCAATTACTAATAACAACTCCAAGCTTAACAGCCATAATTCACTTATTTTTAGACTTGCATTTCATTCCACTTTCTATTTTAAAACATGTATTCATTTTAAAGGCATATTTAATATTAAATAATATTGTAACGGAAACGCGAATTCCAAGGAACATAAAAATAATGTGTATATATATCTGTGTGTGTCAAAATTTTTATTTATGTATGTACACTACCGGGAAATTAAAAAGAAAACACTGGCGGACGCTTCGCAAGAGATCCAAATTTTATCGACACAGAGTACAGGTAGTCTATACGACATGATCACTGGCAAAAGGATATCCGCCGGAAAATAATGCCTGCAGAGGTGTGTAAGAATATCGTTCAGTACCTCCTAGAACAGCAATGTGGGCAGAAATTCTTGCAATCAAACCGCCATAGAGGTGATGAACATCATCCTGCGTAATATAATTCCACGCACATTGCACTTGGTTGGCAAAATGAGCAAGGATCGTCAATGGTGCAGGAGGTAGTGCCAGATGACGTCCGATTCAGTTCCACCATGCTCAATGAGGAAAGATCTGGTGATAAATGTTGGCCAGAGAAGTTGACGAACACCGTGAAGAGAATATTGTGTTGCACGAGAGGAATGTAGACCGGCATTGTCCTGCTGAAATAGCACATCTCCCTGCCCCTGCATAAATTAGAAAGATAACGGATTGGAAGACGTTTTGGATGTACCGAGCACTGGTTAATGTTCGGTTAATGTTCACTGTGTTGACACCAGAAGCGAACGTATATCAAAGGATATGCCTCCCCAGGAATTAGTCCAGACTACAGCTGCCATATACACTGTGGAAAATGACGCTCATCAGGCCAACGCTGAATACGCACTTGACCACCATTACCCCAAGCCAGAACCGGGACTCATCACTGAACAAAATACTTCGCCATTTTTCTCTCCAGGTGCTCCTTTCTCGACACCATATGAAGCAGGCTGCACCAAGCTGAGGTATGAGGGGAAGTCTCTGGCTAATGGCACGCGTTATGGCAGACCAACTTCACGTAAACGATTGCAGATGGTCCTAGCAGACACTCCTTGGTCGACATTAAGTATTTTCTGTTCTGAGGTGGCCGTGCGATCCGGTTTGGCCGCTGGTACAAAGCAACGGTTTTGGTGAGCATTCGCACGTTGCTGACCTCCGGAACCAGGTTTACGGGTAGTGCAGCTGCCTCTGACCAACGGCGCACAGTGTCCGAGTAGTCCAATTTACGAGCTCGTTTGTACTTGCAACTGCTATTAATTTATTTATATTTTGGATGTTTTAATCTTAGTTTCTTATATCATACACTATAATGTTTGCGAAAATACGTTCTGAGTTTATTACTTTATTATAAATATTGTACATTAATAGTTTTTTTTCTGTATCGCAAGATATTAGAATTTTTGTATACATCAAACTTATATAAACTATTAACATTATTTCATAAAAGTAATGTCTAATCACTAAATTTCATCACTTGACGAATCATCGGAAAGCCTATTTTGTAATGTACAGAAATGGAGCGTCCCTGGAAAAAAACTGTGGATTCTCTAACGGATTCAAAATCCCGCCAGCAAGGTGGCTTCGATTTTTTCTTCGGTGTGCACGCAGTGCAAGTAGTAAGTCTTCGTTAATTTCTGTACTCCCTATTTTCCTCTTGTTGTGCTTACAAAAGTACTTGCATTCATTTTATCTTATTTCCAAAGCCTCTTCACTCAAATACCCTATGGGAAGAAACAGAGAGTCAATGACGTCAGCTCCTATAATTCGTATATTATGGACACTTGCTGGTATCTTTATCACGGATACTTGTCAACGAATATTCTAGCAGTGTCTAGAGTATATCGTCTAATTGATTTTGGGCGAAACTTGTAGCCACAAGATGGAACTTGTGTAAAATTACTGAAAATATGGTGATTATCACTTCGTGTGATTTCTGCTGCGACTTTTGGGTTATCGATAAATCTTTTAGCCGTATTGCCATCGTTAGTGTTTTTTCTAGAGCTTTGCTTGACGACATCAATGAGCAAACCTGTTTTCTGCTAAAATTTGTCGGTAACGTCACGTTTCTAATTTAACTGTATAATGTACTTTTACTCGTCACGATTCCGTACCTAATATGTATAAAATATGCAATACGCACTAAAAAGAGACTGATGTGTACTTGTAAGTGGACAATCCGTACGAAAACGTATTCGTATTGTATTGTCTTTTTACAACTGCATCTATGTCGTTCATCTGGTTTGCTGTTGCTTGACAAATGTAGCAGGTTTGCAATGACCTTCCAGCATCGTTTAAATGAGAACATGTTGAAAAGTGACGATCTTTTCAGCGATGTTCAAGCTTGTAGGTGACAATCTCAAAATATGATTTTCGATGTAATCACTTTCTTATTTTATTACATCTTGGCGTTCTTTGATGAACTGAAACCAAATTGGAATTCAAAAGCTTGTGGATGAGGGACGATGTTCTGCCATATTATGTTCTAGGTGTTTTATGTTTTGGCGATCATTCGCAGGGGCACAATTGACGTCAACAGTATGTTAGAATCTGTAGAATTTTTATTCTCGACAATGTTTTGTNGATCATTCGCAGGGGCACAATTGACGTCAACAGTATGTTAGAATCTGTAGAATTTTTATTCTCGACAATGTTTTGTCTATAAGTGGAGTGATCCAACTACTATCAAATCCCCACTTTTATTTTAATCCGTATATAGTCGTTTCATTTTCATTTACAACGCGAGTTGGTACTTCTTTTTGCAACCATCGGCAGTCGTTAGACAGAGTGATTGAGGAGACTCTGATGCTTGACTTCACCCGCTGTCTCGTTAATTGTTACGTCTGCAGGTTAACACTATTTTTTTTAGCCTTTAATACACTTGTACGAGAGATACATGTCGCAGTTTCATTCCTGCGCTTCTTTTTTGATCTGCTTATATTCACTGTAAAAAAATTAATGTAAACTAATTCATTCTTACATTTTTTTTTACATTTATGAATGTGTAATTTATAAAAACCACAGTACATGTAATTTTACACAAATTTTCTTAAAAATTTAGATAGTACTACAATTATTTCTTGAAAATACATGAATGTATGGCTGAATGAACATAATGTTGGCAATAATACACACATTTGGAGATGTGTGTAAAAACACACCTACTCTCTGAATTAAAAGCTCAAATTATGCATTTTTACTGATATGCGGTCTTATAAACACTCTATGTCATTGCAATTGTACATATTTCATTGTGTAGTTTTACAAAGACCACGTGTGTGTGTAAACTCCACTGCATTCTGAAGTATCTGTAAGCGTATATTCACAAACACATTTTCAGTTATTATACATGTTCCTGTTTAATTTGCATGAATGTGTAGAGTATTTGTAATTCTACACTAGTGTCCATAGGAACTCAAAGGTATCCACAAGTATTTTTTTAACGTGCGATCTAGTGGTAGGGAAGAGAGAATTACTTCGAACTTAAATTGTGTTTTCAAAAAGAAAACTTCCCATTTATGGGATACACTGGCTTTTGCGTATAAGTACATATTCTATATCTGAAGTCAATCGGTATCCACATTTTGAAGATAAATTGTTTATAAATCTGTTAAACTACCAAGTTACAAAACGGTGTACAATAACGTCAAAATTGTAAAACTGTACATACATAGTATGTGAATTATCATGACGCATTTTTAAAAGAGCGTTTACTGACTTTAAAATTGCTACGTAAACACTAAAATATGTAAATACATTGTATATTTACAATTACAGTGAATCAGTTTAACCTATGTATTTTGTAAGCAAAAACAGACACATGCACTGTAGTGAAAATACAATTGCGATGATTGTGTAAATTTACTTGCAGTGGAGAAAAAGATACACGAATGTTGCAGTTTGTTTTCTGCTGCATAGTAATTGTAATTTTACACCATTCAATGTAAAATTAGTTGTATAATATACGTGTTATTTTAACTAATATTTAGGATATATTTACTTGGACGTGCCGTAAAATGTCTTAAAAAAAGAAAAATCAACATATATAGGTGTTAAGTTACCCCACCTTCAGTGAAAACACTTCTTCCCCATACATGATGTGTAAAATTACACATATTTTTTACCATGTTGATAATCAGACAATTTTGCGTTCATTACTAACGCCAGAGCTTCTTCTGGAGTGTATAGACGTGCACTATTTTCCTTTATCTTTATTGTATTGTTGCATGTGATGAACTACGACTAGAATTTGTAGCTTGTTTTCTAATGGTTGCCACATTCCTCTTTCCTGGTTTAATATAACTTGTTTGGTCTGCGAAGGACAACTCTTCTGGACATGTTTTAATGACCAAACTAATCNGTGTATAGACGTGCACTATTTTCCTTTATCTTTATTGTATTGTTGCACGTGATGAACTACGACTAGAATTTGTAGCTTGTTTTCTAATGGTTGCCACATTCCCTTTCCTGGTTTAATATAACTTGTTTGGTCTGCGAAGGACAACTCTTCTGGACATGTTTTAATGACCAAACTAATCNCTTTCCTGGTTTAATATAACTTGTTTGGTCTGCGAAGGACAACTCTTCTGGACATGTTTTAATGACCAAACTAATCGTACGTCTCTTCTTTAATGATGTGCTCAGCGTGCTAAATTCTCGACGTGCAGGTCGAACAGGTGTCGTTGTTACATGTTGCTCCTGAGCATTAGGTCGAACAGGTGTCGTTACATGTTGCTCCTGAGCATTAGGTCGAACAGGTGTCGTTACATGTTGCTCCTGAGCATTAGGTCGAACAGGTGTCGTTGTTACATGTTGCTCCTGAGCATTAGGTCGAACAGGTGTTATTGTTACATGTTGCTTCTGAGCATCAGGTCGAACAGGTGTCGTTGTTACATGTTGCTCCTGAGCATCGTGCTGGAGTTGAGGATATCTGCATTCGTCTTTCTCAAGCCATTGGCTATTTTGTGAGAAACAGCTCTTCTTATTTCGACCACATGACTTCTAACGAGTGAGAAGATTGTTCGAGAATAGCGAAATCTTGCTCGCAATCACATGCTCTGAAATATCTGGCGTCCTAGATATGACATAGTCAATCATACGCTTCTTTACGTTTTACGGTGTTTGATTTAGGAAGAAGTCTGTTGATTGAAAGGAACTCGAACAACTACATGTGTGTTGCTCCGTTATTGACATCTGTCAACAAACATGCATGCAAATAATACCTCCCGCAACTCTACGCACTGAAAGAGTTTAGAAAGGTAGATAAATAAGACACAACAATTACAAAAAATGCAACAAAACAAAATGTACTTTTTTGTCATTGCTCTAATGAAATCGGAAATCTCAGTTCTTTTCTATATAATAATAATTCGGTGTTATTATGGTGCATGTGACATTAATAACTTTAAATATTATTGTAGCTCTTACCTGAAAGACATTCAGCCATGGTATTTGAAGAAAAACGCGCGAAGACTTACAAAAATATTCCGAGTAAAACATAACAGTAACAAGGCGCAACTGAGCATATTGTTTCTTCGTGCTCGGTGCACGACTTTGCAGGTCGCAGCAGATGATCCTCACCCGTAATTTGCACCAGTTTGGACTAACTATTATCTTTCCAAACGTATGGCCACATAACTAGGACAATGGTTTGGAATTTTAGAAAAGTTAAAAAAAAAAATTATAATGAGCCACTAAAGGTTGCTTTTCGAACACTCATCCAAAATGTTCCGCAGTTCCCCGGTATAACCATTTAGCTTCTCGAAGTCCCTCTATTCGACCCCGTTCAATCTCAGTTATCTGTACTAATGGAACTCACCTTCTCCGTCCTAGCATGCTAAGATTGTCCGAAAGACCTCCGGAGTACAGTGAGGCCCTTACAACTACTGTACGCTTCTCTCGATGTTCAACTGGTTACTGTGTACTTGGACTGTCCCACTTCAACTCCACAGTCTTCCTCAAGGCAGCGGTTACGATCACTTTACGTGCTGCCCTTTAGTAACGTCTTGTTCTAATTTGGTCCTTCTCGATCACTTCCATACCGGCGTTCTTTTTTTCATTTTCCAGTAGTGTATGTATGTATGTTCCTTATTCTACACCGTTACACAGGTCTTAGCTAAATAGTAGCATACACTTCGGTACCTAACTTAAACTACTATGCAGGAGGCTCCGACCCACCAATCGGGGCCAAAAATCCCCTAAAATCCAAAAACGGAGTCGTATATCTCAATTCTACACCATTCGATGGATATAGACAAAATTTGTCAGGGATGAACTTCAGTATCCACATTAAATACTATGTAGGACCAAATTGGCTCTCCCCCCCCCTCCCTCCAATGGGTACAAAATACCCAAACCCCTCAAATGAGGTTGTGTGTCTCTATTGTAGACCATTATACGGATCGGGACTAAATTTGGCAGGGGTGCATTTCAGTCCCCAACTTGAAGTACTACGTATGCCGAAATGTGCTCCAGCTACACGTACCTCCCTTTCCCCACCCTTCATTTAGCCCGAAACCCCTCAAACCTGTTCGTGAATCTCAGGACCTCCATTGTGTCCGAAAACCCTAAAACGGGGTCGTGTATCTCTTATTACCCTATCATACCCGGGCAACGTCGAGTAGTGCTGCTAATTAGTTACATTGCTAACTTAGTGTTTGTTTTGAAAGAGTGTAGATTTATTTAATGTCACACCACCTTTCCTTTTCGTTACGTTTTATGTAGAAAAATCCGTGCTAGTCATACAAGTAATGGTTGTCTCGCAAAGAATCCAAAAGTAAACTCAATGTACATTTATTTCGACAGGAGTCGTAGTAAAAGGTCATGTNTGGTTGTCTCGCAAAGAATCCAAAAGTAAACTCAATGTACATTTATTTCGACAGGAGTCGTAGTAAAAGGTCATGCTTTACCTTGCATTGCTATGCCGGGAGAATGCTAAATACGGGCTTCAGTCCACATATATTCCAGCTTGGCACTCGTAAAACACGAATTGGGACCAATTAGCTTAGGGCGTGACTTTATAAAAGAAACCGCCACGCCACTCCACGTCTATGCACTTCCCTATTCTGTGACGTGCAGTGCTGCTAAGAATTCTGAAAACAAAAGAAATTGGTACTTTAATCTGCTATTATAACAGTCTTCCCAGACACTTGACACATGCGTGACGTATCTCAAAAAGATCGCACATTGTTATGCTCCATCTCCTACCAGACGAGTAGATGCAAAGGGATACATATAATACTATTGATATATATAGATAAATATATATAACAAGATGAGAATTTTACATTTAACGATTATAAAAAGTATTTATTAAGTTACTGTATACTCAGTCTAAGTAATATAATTTTGGCGTTTCACGGGATGTTTTCCAGCGAGCGAATAGTATTTAGTTGAATCACATGTTATTAAATACATTTTTTAAATAATTATTTTTAAGATAACTTCAATATTTTCTGATATTCATTAAATCGTTTATATCTGAAGGGCCAGATGTGGGCCTTTTTCCTCTGCCCACCAATTTTAGCCTAATCAGGACTTTGAAATTATATAATCTTAAACTTTGATTAACATTATAATAAAAATGCTCAAAATTTTAAATGAGGAAAGGCACTCTATTTAGCACTACGATATAATATTACACGATGATCTCAGCTAATGATTGTATTTTCCTAAATTATTATAAAATTATAACCCTTCAAATAACCTAAACACCTTTAATTCACTGCGTAAACTGCGGTGTGGAGATATTATTACGAAAACGTATGATCGGACTCATATCACAAGGGAGATTATTATGTATACAGATGTTTAGAGCAATCAGTGCCGAGAGATTATCTGCGACTCCGTCACGAGTATTGAATAGGATGTTCACATGTTTATAATTTCCTTATTAAATGCGTATTTCGTTTTTGGGTACGAGACCTGCTCGTGAAAGAGATGAATGCGTATGTTTAAAAAAAAAATCTGTTACCTGAATAGGAGTCTTTAAAAAAAGTTAGCTACCAATAGAATGAAAATACCACACCTTAATGTTTGCTAATCGGTATGAAAGAGTTATCGGAGAAATGCAGAGAAGATAGTGACTATTTCTCACTGTTTTTTATGTCATGTCTTCCGAAAGGCAGCAGGGCTGTTCTCCGAGCAGGCTACGGGAGCTACGATTATCAAGAACATGTTTTTTCCACCTGCCTCTCACTTAATCGCTTGTCATGAACTCGCCGTAATTTTTCGCGTAGTTACAGTCGTAGAGAGAGGATAAATAGGTCGGGGTGTTGGCAGAAGGGTAGGCGATGACCAGGGGGTTGCAGTGAGGTTGGGCCAGGGACTAGAAACGCTAAGCCGATTACAGATTACCTTCGCGACGCGGCCAGAAGTATAAATTCGCTGCTCCCCTCCTCTCCCTCTCATCAACCGAGGGGAGAAGATGTACGATCCACGGGTGCCTCTCTTAACACGGCGTGGATTACCTTATTAATCGTATTACCTGGGCGAGCGGCAAGTGAAGGGATGGCGGGTTAGGGAGGGTGTAAGCGAGGTGCCAGACGGCGATTTGCTTACGCGAGTTGCCACCAGGCAATTAATTCGCGAGGGGATGGAAGTCGTGCGGATACAGACGTATTGATTCAACCCCTCGGGTATCAACCGGAGCGTGTTCGCAACCCGGAATACCGCACATACCGGAGTGCTACACTGCAGGGGTAGTCGATCCCTCACAAAGTTTCCCTCACTGTCGACTACCAAAACATTCACGACTAACAAAAAACTCTCACGTGGTCTAAACGAGTGGCTACACGTATGCAATACATGGTTTAGTAAAATAAATAAATATACAATAGGCTATGCTTTCCAGAATTGTGAACAGTTAAGCTTAAAATCTTGATCATGTATCACTTAAAAAAATTTTAAAAAGCCACAATTTTGCTGTAACTTCAAATAATTGATATCACTAGACGAGTGGATAATATATATATATATATATATATATATATTTAATCCTTACTCTGCAACTGAAATTTGTGAATCAAAACAGCCACAAGCTAGATCCAGATTCACGTTAATAAATTGCAGTGTTTCAATGAAATTACCTTATGGTGTATGGCAGCAGCAATGTTTATAATGTCAAANTTCACGTTAATAAATTGCAGTGTTTCAATGAAATTACCTTATGGTGTATGGCAGCAGCAATGTTTATAATGTCAAACTACACATGAGTGTACGCTTTACGTTATAAACATATTGCTAATCAATACATTTATATATATATATATATATATATANCTACACATGAGTGTACGCTTTACGTTATAAACATATTGCTAATCAATACATTTATATATATATATATATATATATATATCAAAACGAAATTTCCTGTAAGAATATTTTCCTCACCCACTTATTGAAAATGAANTATATATATATATATATATATATCAAAACGAAATTTCCTGTAAGAATATTTTCCTCACCCACTTATTGAAAATGAAATAAATTACACAAAGAAAAAACTACAAGCTGCCACAAAAAGAGTTTATATATTCACTCATTTGATGCTTACATCTCTACTGTCAGTATACACAGTTAGGTTGAAAATAGTAACATTATTCGTAAATATTTTTTATGTATGTGCAATTTAAAAAATAAGCCCCTGGTCCACTTAAAACATAACCTATCAATTTCTAAGGCCGACTAAAGTATTACTTATTTGCCAAATTCGGAAGGAATCGGTTGATTGTTTCCAAAGATATGACAAAACTTGACCAATTCTTGTGGCCCTATCTCACAAAATTGTGTACAAAACAGGCTCTGGGTAGACTAATTTTATGACNAAACTTGACCAATTCTTGTGGCCCTATCTCACAAAATTGTGTACAAAACAGGCTCTGGGTAGACTAATTTTATGACTTTATTATATTCTGCATACAAAAGTTAAGTTGAATTTAGTTTCATTGTTTCATAGATATATTAAAATTTTTTATACGGCTCCCTTTTTGAAAATAATAGTCTAACCTACTTAAACACATCAGTTCACATCACCTACCATAATATTACTTGATCTCCATATTTGGTACGAAACGGTTGACTGTTTCCAAAGATACGTATAACTATAAAAAATTATTTTAATTTGACGCTATCTTACAAAATTACGTACAACAGAAGCTATTTATTGACAAATTTGATGCTTGTAAAAGATAACATCACTTTAGCAAGTGTGGTAGGAATTGGACAAACAGTACGATAGATATTGCAACTAAACCAAAACGATATATATATAGCTGCAATTTTAAAAATAATTACCATATCAATTTTAATTAGCATATTATGAACATTGCATAAAATAATATTACTTGTAGTCCAGTCACGGTTTCTTCGGATGTTTAAAAAAAAACCTTTGAAAAATCACCCTAGGAGTAACATATCAAACTAGTTTCTAAATTACTTGTATAACACAAATATATAACACTGTGAATAACTTTAAAGTATTGTAATTTTTAATAAATGAAATTTTAACGAAGTAGCTTCTATAACTTGTTATATTCATGTCGTACTTAATACGAGCAAAAATCAGTACAGCAGCAATGTGTTGCGAATGGCCGGTAAGAAATAGTGCATAGTTAAAATATTGTTTAACCTAGATTTTGTACGCGATTTGTAGATTAAACGTTGTAGTATAATCAAATATTTAAACTTTTAGGAAGTACTGATGGAAATATATGTAATTGTTACTGTTAAAAATATCAGCGAAAAATACGGTGCGTAGGCCGTAGTGACAAAGTGAATACACTGAGCGGAGCTTGTCACTCTATCTCTATTTGTCTCTCTCTCTATCTCTATTTGTCTCTCTCTCTATCTCTCTCGCTCTCTCCTTGTCAGGAAGTTTCGCAGGACTAGCATAAGCAGGAAAATTATTTATACATGTTTTCAATTTTTAGTATATATATAATTTATACTTGTTACAGCAAAAATAATAATTTTTTAGTTTGTAATTTAAAACTCAAACGAGAGTTTAATGTTTGAATAATTATTATAATCTATTTATATGTGATGGTGGGAAGGTTACAAAAACAAAATTGGCAGAAGTGGTGCTGGCGAAGTGGCGACTAGACATGGCGTGTTGCTTTTCCTGAACGAAATGTTAATATTTCACCTTGCAAAAAATTCTTGAAATTTCTTCAGGTTTGTACACGTTGTGTTTTTTAATCTAACGATGTTGTGATAAATCTGTGTTTCAACGGCATGAATGAATATACTGTAACTAATTAATGCCATTATAACATTATAAATGCAATGCTTTTATAACGCACTGCTAACGTCCTAAATGTGGTCCACATCGGATAATTGGTTCACGAGATATAACAAAGTGTCCTAAATTTCGAAATCGCCACCATTTTTTAAATAAGTATTAGCGTGATCTAAAGCTGTAAAAGTCTGATTTCATTACTGAATAATATACGATGACTTAGTTTGGTTAAATTAATTGGTCAGGTTTAAAATTTATTAGGGAGGGGCATACATTCCAGACAGACAACCAGGTGATTGCATAAGCTTATCTTTCCTTCGTAAAATAATCTAAAAATAACAAAAATTGGACTACTTTTCGTATTACCTTGGTTCGTGTTTTTTGTAAATGCTTTGGTAGCAAGGGCCTGATAATCCTGACACTGTTTATTCGGAAGTGTCACTTAACTGACATGGAGATCTGTCGTAATGTAATGAGGAACAATGATATTTTATTGTATACTAAAATAACTAATGTGTACTCGACGTACCACAGCTGTTTATTTCTCCATCAGAATTGTTATTACATGACACCATTAAGCAAAAAATATTAAGGGTTAACAGTACTATTTTAATATTTTTCCGCTGTTTTTTCCAGTTAGTTTCCCGAGTCAATACAAGGTAGCTCAGTAAATGTTTACATATATACGTCGCGCTGTTTTGAGGCAGACAAGTACTAGGCAAAAAAAAAACTATATTTCTCCTTCAAAGACATCCAAACACATGTGTCAGTAGGTTCTGCGAGAATGGTGGAGGAATCGTATCTGACTTTTGTCCTATGACCAAGTGGTCAAGGCCTTGGATTTACATGTAGTGACTGTTGAAGATGTACTTCACGAATAATCCATACGTGCTCTCGCCACTCATGCAGACACATATGATTCGGCTAGTCTCAGTATCTGACGAACAATCACGCCACCGCATTCAACTCAGAATGCGATCTTCCAATGCCGCACCTAACAAGGTGGCACCGTGACAATAAATTGGAATTGCATTCGGGAGGACTCCAGGTATGATTTCCAGGTCATCTACCTTGATACCGGTTTTCCACGGTTTCCCAAAAATTTTCTAGGTGAACGCTAGAATTGTTATTTCATTTAGGCCATTACCCGTATCTTCCTCTGTTCTGACGTCCCGGAAACTGGTTGCATCTGTAATTACTTCGCTGTGAACTACACGTTAAACCCTACCTATGCACCTATATTTTCCACAGACAGGGAATGTAAATCTTGCTTGCCGTCCAGCTTACCTACCTCCAAGGTATTCGACGGCCTCCCTTACTAGTGCGGACTCTTTTATCGAAAATGGAGCTGGTAAAAGTGCTATTAAAAGCATTCGCGTAGATTTGTTCTTAAAGTTGGGGAGAAATCAATGGATCTTGGTAACGAATTTCTTTAGTGTTTCTATGGCATTATTGTGTGTGCCGTGAAATAAACTGAACACACTTGCTGGAATAATTGTCACAAAGTGGCTATCAGTTTTCCGATCACGTTAAAAATTACATATAACAATTACAATCAAATTACAGTTGCTAGAGAAACCACGCTATGACACACCCGACATCGGCAGCCGTGACAAATTTATTTCCTAATGTAGCGAAGGACTGTAGCCGGTTGCCTACGACAAATAGCAAGCATCCTTCTGTTAGCCTGCAAGGAAGATCGTCTTCAGGTGAGAAAGAGAACGAAAATCAATGAGATTGTATTGCCAATGTGTCATACTGACAAGAGTTAGTGTTACTGAGACATTATTGTTTTTTCAGAATAAAACATCAAAATAGATGGTTGTACAGAGTATAAAACACTCGTTAGACATTAGAAAAACCATACATTCGTTTTCAGGTACACTTAGAAGGCAAACACATGATTTGTGATCTTACTAATAATCATGCAAACAGTTAAATACCGTTCATAGGTACACTGAAGAGCAAAAAAAAACTGCTACACCTGCCTAATATCGTGTAGGACCACCGCGAGCACGCAGACGTGCCGCAAGACGACGTGGCATAGACTCAAATTATGTCTGAAGGTATGCAAGAGGTAATTCACACCATGAATCCTGCAGGACAGTCCACAAATCCACAGGAGTGCGAGGCGGTGGAGATCTCTTCTGAACAGCACGTTGCAAAGCATCCCAGATATGCTCAATAATATTCATGTCTGGTGATTTAGGTGGACAATGGAAGTGTTTAAAGTCAGAAGAGTGTTCCTGGAGCCACTCGGTAGCAACTCTTGACGTGTTGGGTGTCGAATTATCCTGCTGGAATTGTCCACGTCCGTCGGAATGCACAATGGACATGAATGGGTTCAGGTGATCGGACAGGATGCTTACGTATTTGTCACGTTTCAGAGTCGTATCTAGACGTATCAGGGGTCCCATTTCACGCCAACTGCACACGCCCCATACCATGACAGAGTCTCCACCAGCTTGAACAGTCCCATGTTGATATGTAGGGTCTATGTATTCATGAGGATGTCTCCATACCCGTACACGTCCATCCACCCGATACAATTGGAAACGAGACTCGTCACACAAGGCAACGTGTTTCCAGTCATCAATAGTCCAATGGCGGTTTTGGCGGGCCCAGGCTAGGCGTAATGCATTGTGTCGTGCAGTCAACAACGATACACGAGTGGGCCTTCGACTCCGAAAGCCCATATCAATGATGGTCCGTTGAATAGTTCGCACGCTGGCACTTGTTGATACCCCAGCATTAAAATCTGCGCCAATTTGAGAAAGGGTGGCACATCTGTCACGTTTAATGATCCTCGTCAGTCGTCGCTTGTCCCGTTCGTTCACGATCGTTTTCCGGCCATAGCGATGTCGAAGATGTGATGTTTTACCGGATTCCCGATATTCACGGTAAACTCGTGAAATGGTCGTACGCGAAAATCCTAATTGTATCGTTACCTCGGAGATGCTATGTACCATCTCTCGTGCGCCGACTATAACACCACGTACAAACTCACTTAAATCTTGATAACCTGCCATTGTAGCAACATTAACCGATCTAGGANTTTTTTTTTTTTTGCTCTCCAGTGTATTAACTTCTGTTATACGTGAACTAAGTCTTCATTTGTTCTTGAAACACTAATGTAAATTTATTCTTTTTATTCCCCGTCACTGTTGACGAGAATTAAAAGCAATATTTGTCACTCTAGCAATGCTCCTGAGTCACCAGTACAAATGTTCTGATCTGCTGAGCTGGTTGCGCCCCATGGCGTCATGTTGCTGAGTTGTTACAACCGATTTAGCGAGATCTGCGACATGTCACACCATGTAATGCTTTTTTTTTTTTTAATTTACAGATATTAAACTGCGATAGTGAGTTGCTAGTACAATGACAGTCCACGGGGGAAAAAAAGTACGTTTTCTAATATGTTGTTATATAACATGCGGATATAACACAATTGTTTCGTACTTGTTATTCTCGTAGGATATTAGTTAGTCAATTTAGTCCGTACGAAAAATGGATAATTGTACTACACCATTCGCTATACAATCCATGCCATTTTTAAGTATTCCCTTGTGGCGTAAATCCTTCAGTAAACCAAATCGCTTCGCTTTTTAACATACTTGCAGAAAACCGTCCAAAATATATGTCAAAGATAGTGCAACGATAGTGCCACATGGATATTAAAACCAAAATTTTTATTATGTTACCAGTTAAAATAATTCGCAAAACTTGTGCAGTGTTAACACATGCAGTATATTAAGAGAAAAATTGCAGCGTCTGCTTTTGCTTACTCATAACGTGAAATACCGAGTTTATAAAATATGTATACGAAATATTTTCAAAACAAAACATGTTGGAAGAACTTTCACCCCAGCGTCTTCCCTAAATAAGAATGCGTGGTAATGTTACTTTTCATATCGTAAAAAAAAAGAAACATGTTTACGTATGATAAGAAATTCTGCCCACCTGGAAAATCCCAAGTGATACGTTTGTGATTCCATGTTCTATATTTTAAAATACTTTACGCGAAATAAAAAATTTAAGGTTGAGAATTTTGTTGGGACGAGAGGTAAAGTGTAAATACCCCTTACTTAGGTTACAAAAAGTGTGCAATAAATGTTCTATCCAGTTGATATTTTCATTAAATTAACATCTTGGTGTAACCTCATATCATAAACTGACACAAAATTGTTAACCTATTGATATCCTAAGAGACAATTGTGTTTCGAAACCTCTTTTTTTTTCATTTAAACTTGTTGCGAAACGAGTTTAACGGACTGTAAATTGGTACTTGGTAGAGGATCTATTGTAGAAGGATGAAAATGCGCAATAAATTACGACAGTATTGTGTCTTGTAAAGTAATCAATTTTATTTTTAAAGTTTTTTTGTTATTGCACAAGTTAAACATTGTGGCACTTTCATCAAAAAACAGTCTCCTATATATTTTTCTTTAATTATTTAATGACCATACGGATTTGCATTTGTTGCTGTAGTGTACTACACTTGCTTTAGTACGGTCGTGAGTTCAATTCCGACTGATTGCAATTAACAGTTGTTAGTTTATTTCCAAATTATTTTCTTTACTCCTATTCGAGGGACCAACAAGTGGATTCCTTATTTAATATTAATGCACTCTTGGCTTTTAGGTTTGAGCCGCGTCGGGTGTTTCTTCTTTGACAACGTTTCGACTGTCGTCGCAGATGCCATCCTGGGATCGCATTACAAAACCAACTCAGTTGGTTTAAAATGCGACACGAGGATGGCAGCTGCAGCGACCGCTGAAACGCCGTCAAATAAGAAACACCCGACGCGGCTCAAGACCAAAAGCCAAGAGTGTATTGATAACGGCCGCGATAGCCTGCGATCTGTTGTGAGTTAACATTAAATTTATATTCTATAATAATCTGATCTGCCTCTAATCATTAAGGAAATATATTTTTTTTACTCTTTTTGTGGCATAAATTTGGACCAGTGTTACTTTACAACAGGTTATTATTTCACGCACTTCTTATTACAAATGAGTATTACGATTATCGATTTACCTTAAGAGCTCTCATAACCAGTTGTTAAACATACGATACAACTGCGTAATAAAATATGTATAAAAATTATTAGCTATATAGGAGTAAAATTAAAAGCATTACTGAGCAACTTTAAGTAACTTTAAATATACATAAACTATTTTAAGTCTACTGCAGTAGGAATCTGATCGGTTTAACTTGATGGCTGACAGAGAAACGTTTTGAATTACTTAAGGCAGGGCAATGTGCAACTAGTTACCGATGCAAGTAGCTGTTTATCACAAGTGAAGTTGACAGGAATGCCGTTTTTAGGAAGTACGTACGAAAATTGCAAAATATAATTTTTAAATGTTTTAATGTAAGTTACAATGAGAATGAACATCGATAGTAAAAACATGTTCTTAAAGGGTCCGTATAATAATTATTAATGTTTTGTACTAATCGCAATGTTTCTCATGTTAAATACGGCCTCGCGGATAGTCAGTAAACTATGTCAGTTGAAAAATATAGCAGAAATGTAATGATAGAGCAACAGATATATAATCTTAAACTCAATGGAAACTCAATTGGAAGGCGTTATTTATTTACAAATACCGTAATATTCGAAGAAACTACACAATTGTTTGCGAAAATTACAACACCTAGAAAGAATACAAAAAATTAATCTAAACTCGGAAAATCTGTAGAACAGTGTACAAGCAAAAAGTTAATACAATTTCTGATTTCAGATATATGGCGTACACGTAGGCACAATGTGACCACAGCGTAAGGTGACCGCCATCTTGTTCACATGGCCGTAACGGACCGTTCAGTCTCGTCCACAGTATTGGCTCGACACTGGAGCACTGCAACGGGTGTGGACCTGTCTGCGTCGACGGTTTGACGCCGTCTATTGCGGGCTGGACTGGTGGCAGGCATACCATTGCTTCGGCTTCCATGTTCAGAAACCACAAACGCCTCAGACTGCAATGGGCACGTAAACGCCGTCTCTGGCGTGCTGAGTGGCAAAACGCAGTATTTTTTTTTTTGGACGAGTCCCGCTTCAACATGTCCTACAGTGATGGTCGCATATATGTTAGTTGCTACCGTGGTGACCGCAATCTGGCAGTCTGCATTGAGAAGCGGCATAGCGGACAAACGCCAAGTGTGATGGTGTGGGGTGTCATTGGATACAGCATGCGATCTCGACTCCTACATATTGAGGGTAATCTGAACAGTAACGACTACATCAGGAAGGCTTTAGAGCCCGAGGTACTGCGCCTACTTCCGGCGACTCCACATGCCATATTTCGGCAGCACGATGCCCGGCCACATGTGGCGAGGAATGTGCAAGCCTTCGTCAATGAACGAAGGGTACCAATGCTTCCCTGGCCTGCATGTTCGCCTGACATGTCACCCATCGAACATGTCTGGGATATTGTTGGTCTGCGACTCGTTCGTCGCGGTCCTCCAGCAACTACTGCTGATGCTTTGTGGACTCGCATAAAAACCACGGGGAGGGAGATTCCCCAGGAACATATCCAGGACCTCTTTTATTCAATGCCACGGCGTTAAGGGAATATGACTGCAGCACGTGTGGGCTTCACACTATGCTGAATTCTCAAGGACAGAGATCATGTGCAGTTCTGTAATCTAAATAAATTGTGTATTGTCATGTACCTAATATGCGGTATAAAGTTCATTTCAACCACGTGTGTTGCATTTTCACAAACGTTAGGGTAGTATATCCAGGATGTATAAGTACAGCGGTTACAAACTTTCAGGAGATATAGAGTACACCTAGACGATCGGAAATCACATAGCAATGCATGGTCGGAACCGCTTACCTGGCGCGGTAGTGACGACACAAAACATAAGAAAGGAAGGACACGAACACGAACCTTGATTTCTTCTTCTTGGGTTACGTCAAGGCACTGGTGTACAAAACTCCTGGTACCAGTGTTGAGGAACTTGTTGCACGCATCGTGGCAGCTGGTGGGGAAGTCCGGGACACGCCCGGTATTTTCTCCGTCAAATCTTCAATGCGCCGGAGATGTGAGGTCTGCATCACTGCCCGGTGTCGTCATTTCGAACACCTTCTTTGATTTTTGCTGTACTAAGAAAATAGACATGTTTTCTCACCCTGTTCGTGTCCTTCCTGTATTGTGTTTTGTGTCGTCACTATCGCAACAGGAAAGCGTTTCCGACCATGGTTAAATACTTCTGGTTTTGTATATTAAAAAATTGTGATTAGTGTCCATCTTGTAATTTTCATCAGGTACTCCGGGCTACAACATTTACTGTTACGTTATAATAGCAACCTCTCTTTTATTTACAATCAGTGATGTTATTTATACCTACCTTTCCAGCGTTCGACAATCTTCGTGTGCTGATACACTATGTGCATTGGTTTTCTTTAATTTTTAATAGTTTCTACCAGAACAGTGGCTTATTAGGTTAGTAAAAGCTCCCCTTCGGGAAGGAGAAAGCTTTTCTCGGATATGCTACTTACTGTCTCCATCTTATGTGATCTTTGCCAATCCCGGGGCAAGCTAAGAAAGAAATGCGTGTTTCTCAGGTCCGATCAACACAACTACGTGACACTGCCGAACAAGCCGTAGAATATGTATGAGACAGACTGATTTGCATCGTTTGTATGTCTCCCCCAACAATGGCTGACTAAATACCAGAAGAATCGTTTGATTACCGTCATAAAACTATGACGTATTATTCACACTTTGTTTCCTTAAAACTACGTCACTAAAATGCCATAGCGGGTATTTATGTAAGCTTATTCTAACTCCAGAGTCAAATTCATGGGTTCTAAATGTTGTGATGGTAAAGAAGACTCTCCATGCTGGGGACCTGCGCACCTACCTCATATTTCCTCTACGGAACAAAACGCCATATTCACTTCTTGTGACCGAAAAAACGCTGAATGAATAAATGAATTACCAATCGTGAGATGCATCATAGGAAACTGGGATTCTAGGTGGACCCCTACGTGGCCCTCATCTCTCAAGGGTGTCGCGGAATGAGACTTCTTATATGTAGCAGTGGCGAAAATCAAGGAAGGGGGGGGATTAGGAGTGCCCGGATAAAACCAACCGAGCAGCAGAGAGGTTCCTCACTGCAGCACCGCAGCAAGAGCGGATGAAGAGTTTAAGAGTTGAGTGGGTCCATTTACCTATTATGCAGGAGCAGGTGTAGTATTTCGATGCGTGGTAATGTCTTCAAATATATATATAAAATTATTAAATAAATTAAATAAATTGAGTTATTTAAAGAATTCTGACATTATTAGATTTTAGTTCAAACTAGTTCATAAAGCAGTTTTATGTCCATGTTAAGATTGAAGGGGGTAGTGGAGCGATGTTCCCCCCGCTTCTCTCTGGATTAGACCCTACGAGTGCAGGTGCGAGGCAAAAATACGAGGAACGCCGTGTTAACGTCGCTGCCAGGACAAGACGGCGACGGACCGCAGACATTCGTCATTGCCGAGCATAGGCGGAGAGAAGGGGTAGAAGCGAGGGCATCGCGTTGCATTACTGGCGAGCGAGGGCTTAATGGAGACGGCTAGGCCGCCGACTAGATTTCCGTGTCACGCTGCCAGCAGGATTGGTGCGGGGAGGAGGCTATGTGGAGTGACCCATTTCCCCTCCCTCTTCTTCACTACAACGCCGAAACAAGACGGTTGACGGGCACAATTACACCTGCTGCCTTCGGCCGGTGTATCGGATATTGCCACGCGCACAATTAGAGAATCTCCGATGCCCAGAGTTGATAGGGTCAGGGGTGGCGGGGTATAGTGGCGCGGTGAATAATTAGCGTCGTGGTGTAGCGCAGCCATATCATGGATGGTCGCCAGCTTCAGTTTTGGAAGGCGGACACTAAACGTGTCACTGTATAATGTAAGTTGTATAACGCTCGTACAGAGAACATTTATCACGGAAGGTTCGATCTTAAGAATCCCAAGGGGTTCCACTCATAATCAAAAGTAGCCTCAACTGTCTTCAATAGTTTATTTTTTTACACGTTTCCTTTAATACACTAACTTTATGGCACACTTATCATAACTAGCCACCTAATGAGTTCACCGTTAGGTCCATACACTACTCAGCCTGGTCCGGAAGTTTTTTTATCCTGTCCAGCCCCAACATGGAACATTCTCTGCATCACACATCTGGAATGCTTCATGTTCGAGAAGGGGCCATTCTAACCACATTCCTTCTCCTGTAATGAAGTTTCCAGAACTTGAGGGGAGTGGCCAGGCATGCAGATCCCAGAAATTGTAAGACGTGGCCGCGCATGTAATACTCAGAACTTGTGCTGTGATTCTGATTGCTAATTATTTCTATTCAGCCTGTAATCGTTGGGCCTTCGTCATGTCGCGCCATTCAGTCTTCTTTACTGGGCAAGTCTTCCGTATATCCGAGCACCTGCTCCTAGTGCTTAATGTGTCTCGTTACTCTATTATATAAATTAACAAACGACGCTAGTGGTACGCATGTACGTAGTTTAAGTAATTCCACCACTATTTGACGCCACATATTTCAAAAACGAATTGTTTCGGTTCAGCAAATGCCGAAAAATGCCATTGCAAATGTCGTTAGCGTGTAGAGTACTTGAAGATGATGGACGTTTGTGGTGGTACCTGTATGCAAAAGCGGCAACCCGACCACACGTCTGTAACGAAATATTTTGTTATTATGAATGAAAGTGCATTGTCTGGCAATTTACCCTAGTCCCTAATATTTACAAGATTCAGATGTATGCTTTAACGTCCAAAATGCTACTGTATGATAAATTCTACAAACACAGTTTCAAAATTCACCATCTAAGATCAATTTAAATGTGATCCGCAATTTTGTCTTTCAAAAACGTTTGCCAAATGTACGTGTGACAACGTATGATGTCTGTCAGTTTATGACGAAAAGGTTGCATCAGTGAACAATATCGCTTTGGAAAACTGTTCGTGTAAATCTATATAAATAAAAATTAAAGGCGATTCGTTGGTAAGCGCATCACTTGAGAATGGCTGAACAGTTTTTACTATTTTTGGTTTTAAAATGTTCGTAACAGTACAAATTAGGTTTTTATGGAAAGAAAAATTGGAAACGTTGTCCGGAATATTTTTGAATTCGGGAAAAACCGAACGTCACGGTGGATATGCGTAATTTTTTTTGGTTTGTTTGTTTATGGTCATGGAAAAGTTATCAGAAAACTAATTCTAATAGTAATATTTAATTAACATTCGAAATTAAAATTTAAAATTTATCAACTCTGATTGGTTGTCGTTCTACGTTCACGTTATGTGACATTATATAGTTGACTAACATTTCTTTGCTTCTTTTTACATTTTTTTTTCGCGATCTTCAGCTGTTTACTGTCAGTTGAATTGTGGTTATGTTTTTAGTTTACTTTTTTTTGAGTTTTAAGTTGTTAATTGTCAGTTGAATTGTGGTTATGTTTTTAGTTTATCGCAATATATTTAGTATTTTTTTAGTTGAAGTGTTATTTTTCTTTAATTGAATCAAATTGATACAATTTAATTACACTGCAATGCTGCCAATAAGACGGAGCAATTTAAGTCGCAGAACTCGCAATGCTACAAACCAAATGAATTTTAGATCTAATAGAACTGCAGAGCAACGCGAAGAACGAAATGAAATTCAACGAAATCGATTGTCACAAATACGTTCAACACGCACACAAGATGAAAGAGAAAATGCAAATGAAGCCGATATGCATCGAATGAGACATCATCGGTCAGTAGAAACCAATCGCGTGAGAATGAATTTGAATAATCGTATAAGAAGACAAACAAATGAGTTGAATACACATCGAGCAGCATTCCGTTACAATGCGGTAACTGATTACAGTGCAGACTAATCCGTTGCCATTGGATCGATGAGCGTTGTGTGCCCACATTGTAAGGCATTGAAATACAAAAATGAAGGCCCTGGATTGTGTTGCGCAAGTGGCAAAATGAAATTGATGCCGCTGGTCCCGCCACCACAGCCATTGCACTCATTGGTTTCTGGAAAAGGAACAAATTCTACCATTTCTTGACACAAATACAGAACTACAATAGTAGCTCCCAAATTACTTCATTTGGCGCAACAAATGTGATTCGGGACAATTTCATGCCCACTTCTTAGGTAATTGTAACACAATCATCTTTCAAACCGCTCTTATAAAACCCCTTTACAGATTCAAGGTCAAATATATCATCCAGCAGGTTCGCTATTGCCACCGCCGGATGCAGACTGTACATTTCTACAGATTAACTTCATGGGCAATACACCACAGGAAGTAGATCAGCGTTGTGCACACAACAGTTCGGTGAAAAGACCAATTGTGGAACAACTGCAAACTTTCTTTCATCAACACAATGAATTGATTGCATTGTTCAAAACCACATTGGACCGCATGCCATCTGATGATTTCAAAATTATAATCAGAGCCGATAAGACGCCTGCGGGAGATTACGCAAGACGTTTCAATGCGCCAACAATTGATGATGTCGCCATTGTTGTCGTCGGTGAAAATTTGGAATCCCGTAATATCATTCTACATAGGCGGAACAATCAGCTGGAACGTGTGTAAGAAACGCACCGATCATATGATAAGTTGCAATATCCCAACATATTTTGGCAAGGTGAAGACGGTTATCATTTCTCTATCAAGCTGATAAATCTGCTTACAGGCGCTGAAACGAACAAAAAAGAAAAATTTCAATGAATTATTATTTATATCGACTAATGGTTAGTGAAAATGAGGACAATCACATCTTGAAATGTCGACGTCTATTTAACCAATATGCTGTCGATATGTACGTCAAAGTTGAAACTGAGCGATTGACATTTATCAGATTGAACAAGAAAAAAATCCGTTTCGAACAGTTTATTCATCTTCGAGATGCCATCAATGCTGACGGAAACGCACAGAATGTCGGCAGAATGACGATTCTCCCTGCAATGTACGTCGGAAGTCCGCGGCATATGCATGAATACGCTCAAGATGCCATATCGTATGTTCGTCATTACGGAACACCAGATTTGTTCATCACGTTCACGTGCAGTCCACAGTGGATATAAATTCGACAATAGCTATTCCCAGGCCAATCACCCATCAATCGCCATGACATCACCGCAAGAGTCTTCACAAACAGAAATTGAAATCGCTGATGGATTTCTTTGTCAAGCATCAAGTGTTTGAGGAAACGCGCTGCTGGATGTATTCAGTGGAGTGGCAGAAACGCGGATTGCCACACGCACATATTCTTATTTAGTTGATTGAGAAGATAAGACCGAATGAAATTGACGATGTGATATCAGCGGAAATTCACGATAAAGAAGAAGATCCAGGCTTGCATGAAGTTGTTACTAAGAACATGATTCATGGTCCCTGTGGAACATTAAATAACAATTCTCCGTGTATGGTTGACGGAAAATGTTCGAAGAGATATCCACGGGCATTAGTAGCAGAAACAATTACGGGCAGTGATGGTTATCCACTGTATCGTCGCCGATCGACTGCGGACAATGGAAGGTCAACAATTATCAAAGTGAATCAACAAGGCATTGAAGTTGATAATCGTTGGATTGTTCCGTATTCACCATTACTCTCGAAAACATTCGAAGCGTACATCAAAGTCGAATCTTGCCATTCCATGAAATCCATCAAATACATCTGCAAGTTTGTGACCAAAGGAAGTGACATGGCTGTAATTGAAGTTGGTGCGGAGAATTCCAACGATAAAGTCACTCAATATCAAATAGGCCGATATGTTATCAGTAACGAAGCGATTTGGCGCATTTTTTCATTCGCCATTCATAAAAGACATCCCACTGTTGTTCACTTGGCCATATACCTGGAAATTGGTCAAAGAGTATATTTCACTGCGGAAAACGCATTACAGCGAGCTGATCGACCGCCATCTACAACATTGACCAATTTTTTCGAAATGTGCCAGAATGATGATTTGGTCCGAACGCTACTATACTCCGAAATGCCAAGATATTATACTTGGAATCAATCGTTAAAAAAATTTAAACGACGGAAACAGGGAAATCCAGTTCCAGGTTACCCACATGTATTTTCCACCGATGCATTAGGTCACATTTACACAGTCCATCCAAGTAACGACGAGTGTTTTTATTTGCGTTTGCTATTAGTCAACGTTCGTGGCCCAACATCATTCCAACATCTACCAACTCTTAATGGTGAATTGTGTGGCACATATAGAGAAGCCTGTCAACGTTTGCGTTTGCTAGAGAATGACACTCATTGGGATTACACACTCAGAGATGCTGTGATTTCGTCAAAGGCTCATAAAATACGAACTTTGTTTTCTATAATTATCTTAACATGCTTCCCATCGAATCCAATTGATTTGTGAACTAAATACAAAGATGACATGTCTGATGACATTTTGCATCAAATGCTTACTAGAACATCAAATCCAGATTTGCAACTGAGCGACGAAATTCACAACGAGGCATTGATATTAATTGAAGACATGTGTTTGATGATATCGAACAAGGTTTTACCTCAATTAGGTATGACAGCGCCCAATCGTCCGATGCACGATGTATTTAATCAAGAGTTAAAACGAGGAAGACAATATCATTGTGATGCATTGAAAGAATCAGTTCAAACGAACGTTCCACTGTTGAATCGGCAACAAAAGCATGCGTACGACATCCTCATGAAAGTTCTGAACGATGTAACTGGAGGAATTTTCTTTTTGGACACACTTGGTGGAACTGGAAAAACTTTTTTGATCACATTGATTTTGGCAACGATTCACCCGCAAAATGGAATTGCACTTGCATCTGGAATCGCATTTACGTTATTGGAAGGCGGTCGATCTTATCAATCAGCACTCAAGTTGCCGTTGAATATATAAATCAGTGAATCTCCAACGTGCAACCTTTCGAAAAACTGTGCTATGGCAAACGTTTTGCAGCAATGCAAATTGATAGTTTGGGATTAATGTACGATGGCGCATAAAAAATCTTTGGAACCCTTAGACCGAACGATGCAAGATATACGAAACAATCAAAACAGGTTTGGTGGTGCGATGATTCTGTTGGCAGGTGATTTTCACCAAACATTGCCAGTGATTCCACGGTCAACGCCAGAAGATGAACTTAATCCATGTTTGAAGTCATCAGTTTTGTGGAAACACATCAAGACACTCAAATTAAGTATGAACATGCCTGTCGAGTTGTAGAACGACCAATCTGGAGAATTATTTTCAAAACAATTGCTGGACATTGGCAATGGCAAAATCTCAGTTGACGTTTCTACTGGCTGCATTACATTCCCCGCAGATTTTTGTTAGTTCATCTACTCAAAGACCGAACTCATCACAAAGGTATTCTCAAACATTGCTCAAAATTACAACAATCATGATTGGTTGAGCGAACGTGCTATATTGGCTGCGAAAAACATTGAAGTCAACGAATTAAATTTCTAGATTCAAAGTGAAGTTGCTGGAGAATTGATGACGTACAAATCGGCAGATTCCGTTACTAGCGAAGATGATGACGTCCACTATCCAACCGAATTTTTAAACTAGCTGGAATTACCCAGATTGCCGCCTCACAATCTCAAATTAAAGGTTGGATTGGTAATTATAATGTTGAGAAACACCAACCAACCACGTCTTTGTAATGGCAACCGGCTTGCGATGAAAAAACTGACGAACAACGTCATAGAAGCAACAATTCTTAGAGGAAAGTATAAAGGAGAAGACGTTTTAATACCACGAATCCCAATGATTCCGACCGACATGGAATTTGACTTTAAACAAATCACAAGGGTAGTCATTAAATGTTTGCGGCATTAACCTTGAAAATCCACGCTTCTCGCATGGTCAATAGTATGTCGTATGTTCCCGTGTCGGAATCGTTTACGCACCAGACAACAAAACAAAAAATGTCGTGTATTATAAAGCATTGCAATGAAATAAATAGTGATGTCACAGCAAACCACTCAAATTAAAGCATTTCTTTGTTTTGACTGTTTACTTGAAATTCCGATTTAATTCGATTTTAATTTAAATTTATGAAAAAACAGCATGTTACCAAGTTGATATCATTCCAGGCACATCACACATTTTGAGATAGAATGTAAAATTAATGAAAATTTTCTATTGGACAGGACAACGTCTGTCGGGTCAGCTAGTAGTATAATAAAAAAGACAGGCGACTATTGAAAAAATACTTCAATAAGAATATTGAAAGCCTTGCTGCAAAATAAAAGTGTGTTTCTTAGCATGAATAAGTGTAAATTTTTCAGTTTTAGTTTAATTTTAACTAATTTACTTTCATACTTCCAACTTATAATTTCCATAAAAATATTTTGTTTTATGCAGGCTTATTTTATATTTTTACTCCCATAACTTAGCTAATGAGAGACAAAAGTTCCCCTTAAACAACATACAATTTGTTTAGCAGTACAATTACAAGTGGATCAGTTGATGACACCGGCTACTTGACTCACCGGCTGTGGTGGAGGAATACATAAGCGAAAAGTTGACATTGGTGCTACTTTCAACGAACTGTAAAAATCTCGCAATCTTAGTTGAGAGAGACTATCTTAACATGATGTTTTAAGAATTGGTAGGAAACATTTAGGAACTGCACCAGAACCATTTGTGTTAAACCATCTGCAGTGCGCCTAGTCATACACTGAAGAGCCAAAAAAACTGGTACACCTGCCTAATATCGTGTAGGGGCCCCCGAGCACAGAAGTGCCGCAAGACGACGTGGCATGGACTCGACTAATGTCTTGGAGGTATGCAGGAGGCAATTCACATCATAAATCCTGCAGGGCAGTCCAAAAATACAATCTGCACCAATTTGAGAAATGGTTGCACGACTGTCACATTTAATGATTCTCGTCAGTCTTCTTTTGTCCCGTTCTTTCACGATCTTTTTCCGGCCACTGCGATGTCGAAGATGTGATGTTTTACCGGATTCCCGATATTCACGGTAAACTCGTGAAATGGTCGAACGCGAACATCAAATGTTATCGCTACCTTAGAGATGCTATGTCCCTTCTCTCGTGCACCGACTATAACACCACGTTCAAACTCACTTAAATCTTGATAACCTGACATTGTAGCAGCAGTAACCGATCTAGCTGCCGACCGCATCGCGTTACTTTGATTGGTTCCATACCTATGTTATTAGCATACGCACGCCTATGCCAGCTTTATTTTTATTTTTTTTTATTTTTTTGGCTCTTCAGTGTATTTGAATACGAGTTATATATGCTGCCTCATGATCAAACCAGTCAAATGAAGTAGGTGCCGGGTGGTATTGTAGAGCGCGCTAATAGTATATTCCGTAAACAACCTGAGCACACGGTGCACGTTATAGGCACATACTGTTTCTCTTTTGTCATCGGCTGCAGTCTGTACGATAAGCCGTTTCAACATTTCATTGGTCCACTCAGAATTAGGATACTTCGGCTAAATAGAACTGCTCTTTTGTATATCGTTTTGCTCCACAATTAATTTTAGGACTCGCGATTTTGTAATGTTGCTAATAGCATCTGATGTCATCCTTACCTGGAAACATGTCACGATTATTGTCGCAATATTAAATTATTTTTACATTTATCACTGGGATATCAAGCGTTGTTATGTGATATCCAACTAGGCACTTCTAATAGCTTTACTTACGCTAGTTTCTTATTTCATTCTATAGACTTTTGACAACTACTTTTGTAGGGGAGAATTGGTGATATTTCTAGGACATAATTGTTGTATCCCATAAAACACAAAAATAGGTTATAGCCATCTGGGAGGCATTAATATCAATATAGGCTGCCATTCGAAAGGGCCGCCTATACATTATTAAAATTGTAAAGCTTAATACTTCGGTTACGATTTGTACCCCTTTAAATTTTCTTTAATGTCAGATATTTACAATAATCAAATTTTTTGTAATTATGGTTTTTGCACATATATTTATTCTCTACCAGTAAAAGAGTAAAAATTATTTTTTTTGCAAATTTTCTTACCTATCTCAAAAATGTCTTAAAATATATCTTTTTGTTTTGTTTTGTAACGAAATATTCTTTGCTTTATGGGCTTCCCAGCGGTTTTTTATAAAGGCCGTTTACGATTAAGAATTGACAAACTTTTTTGGAGAAAATGGTTTCAATGAATAAACAAAAATTCTAGAAAAAAAAATTTATTATTGGCGATAAAATAAAATATTTCAGTCTTAGTAGTAGAATTATGGACAACGTGACCCGGGACTGGAGCTTGGAGCTGTTCTTGCTCTCTCAATCCCGACCCCCAGCGGCCATTTTTCCCTCAAAATGTTTATTTTCCCCCTCAAAATCTACTAAATTTCCCTAAAAAAAATTACCTTTATTCCCAAAAAAAAAAAAAAAACCGACCCCTTCCGTGGCAATAACAATCCCCGGAAAGGCACTTTTCGATCTGTCCTGAAGGATTTTGGGCTGGGGGGAGGGGGATCGTTTTTGAGCGCATAGAAGTGGCGGCCGTACTGATTTTAATGGCTTTGGGTATTCCGAATCGTACACAGTGTCAAGGATCCGGAGCCGACAATCAGCAATTTCGGAGTTCCCCCAGCACCATTTCAAGTAGACGACTAACCCTCCTCCAACCAATCACATTGTCTTAACATTCCCCTACCATTCCAATGTTTCTCATTGGTTAATTAGTCGGTAGGCCACCACCCATACTCATTCCTTCGTATGCAGCCATGCTGGATTTTTTTGTTTGTCATTTGTTTATACATTACTGGAGACTGTCATCTTGGAATACATGTTTTTATTTTCAATACCTACGTGGCGCTATTTTCTCGAATTACCCACCAGAAGAGCTGGCGATTTAACCACCAGGTGGCAGCCAGTTTGTTTATGTTTTTTAATGTACAAGTTGTGCTGTTGGTACCCTCCATACTGGATTCTATTTTCAATATTTAGGTAGTACTAAATTCTTGATTATTGATAATTGTTATCGGCCTCTACCGAATAGTAAGATTGACCACTCCTGCGAAGTACGTAAATTGTCATATTTAAGTTGATTGTTTTATTTTTCAAAGTATTTTTATTTAAAACAATTTCTATATAAAGCAGAAGTGTTTTCAAAACAAATAAAAATGAAATATTTTTTTAAAACTAACTTTATGTGGTAATGTGGAAAATGAGAAAACACATATACAGAGGTTTTTTAATTGCAATCTTCTGTGTTCACCGCTCGATGTCCGCATCGTAGACCCATGAATTGTGGTGGGCTGGGAAACCCAACCTCTTGACATTATGAAGTTTCAGCACCTTCTCAACAAAATACTCATCTAGAAGCTTTGTAGACACGATCTTCTCTGAGTACGAACCACGATAGGTGGAAACATTATTCAGATCCTCGAGAAAGTAGGTCCTTGGGGCATAGTTGCATATACATCGCACACGAAAGAGTTCGGGGCTCCTATTCGCTGTGAACCCTTTCTCGAATATACCTTTCTGTTTGGAGATGTGAACCAGGTCGCCAAACTTAGCTTTAGGTTTGCATGGGTCCCTGCTTTTCAAATCAGTGTACAAGGTTCGAAGCAGGGAGTCGTATTTCACGACTACTCCAGGCCAGTGGTAGAGTGAACGATAGAATTTTACTGGCGAACGAGTAGTGGGAGTATATCCACCATATTGTAGTTGCCATTTGCAACAAAATGCCTACATATTTTTCCCTTCAGAGTCCTGTTGAACCTCTCACCAATTTAATCTTTGAGATTACTGTATGTGGAAAAATGAGTTATGTTATATTTCTTCATCAGGGCCTTGAACTTCGCATTGTACATTTTCCATGATCTAGTCGGTTTGTATATTTGTTGGGATGCGTCCTTCGCGCAATACATCAGCCATGGCATCGGTGTAATTTGTGCATTCTTCGACTTGACAGTCCTGGCACAGGCGAATTTTATATTTGCATCGATGATGGTCGACAGGTATTTGCAGCCCAAGTTGACCCGAGCATACTGTATCATATCCACGAGGTGGGCTTAAAAGAGGTCGTTCATCCCACATATCAAAATTTTGGGGACCGCAGTTGCATCTCGCATATGTGTGCAGTTCATTGGTGATTCCAGATCTACTAATTCTATGTAGACTCCCTCCTTCAGTTTTCCGATGAGTGAAATTATTTTGTTAGTATGGGAATAATTTCCAGCCCTATGCGAAGCGAATAGTAATTGATGTCTATCGACCAGCTAGTTCGGGTCGTCCCAGAATATGTAGTCGGTGTTCTTGTCGTCGTCTATCTTCTTTAAACCTGCGCTGCTTTTCAGTGCTAGGCTGCTGAAGAGGTCTGCGAGAATGTCGATTTTTTCGTGATTTTCGGGATTATAATTTTGGTAAAGTGTATGTGTGAGTTTGAGTTCGAGCAAAATTTTATATTCCAGCAGGTTAGATTCTGTAAACTCCCTGGGCATCTTGCGAAATAGAAGTTCGTAAAGCCTAGTGGTTCCACATGACTTGTAATCGACTACTTCGACGATTCCACCAGGTAGAAACTCTATTTCATCAGCACCGAGGAACCATTTATCATTAAGCCTGTATACACCGTATGTCGTATCATTATTTCCTGATGTGTACGATCATATGTAGCGACAAACCAGAGCATTGGGTTAGAAGACCCTCTTTCTTAATTTCTCTTGTGTTGCAAATCCTCATCCGATCTATCGTCCTAATTTGCTTGTACATCATTATGTTTTCGATTTTCCATAGGCTAAGTTGAATGATCAATTTCGGTCTTAATGGATACGAGTGTTCCATCGCTCTCCCTGAGTACATCGAGACGATGAGTAATAGGCTTTTAAATTTCGTCATTTAAAAGGTAGCGTGTAATGTTGGCTCTCTTGGCTAGCAAATACTTCGAGCGAACAGACTGTATCGTCCGATGCAGGTCGCTGGCAATGTCCGACATGGCAATGAATAAAAACTGTTACGGTTTCTCAATTATAGGTTTAGTTTTTGGTCCCTGCCAAAATACTTTCGAGCTTCCGCGTGTTCTGGTGGGGAATCGAGGTAGTGAATATACGTGTCATACATACTTCTGGATTTTTCAGATCCTCTTTATTTAGCGCAGATGCGAAATTCGATCTGTTGATAATTTGCCTTTGAATAATCGTTATGTGATCGTCCATGGCCACCATATCGCAGAGATCTCCATATTCACATGCTCAATATTCGCCCCGAGTTCGGACAGGTAGTTCTGGAAGAATGTGTTTTGTTCGGTCAACATAGTGCGCAATTCCGAAATGAAGGATTTGCCAGATTAGAGGACGAAATCTTTAGTAGCAGCATCATCTGATCGTTTGGGCTCGCCAACATTTCGTTTCTTGGTAAGAGACAACCTCCATATTCGTCCCTGTCAAGACATACCTTTAGACTACTTTACCTGAATTGCGATATGCTGTAACTCATTCTTGATGGTCGGCGATGAACTGATCGAATCCCAATCGATATATCCGATTATATAGGGGCCAGTCCTTAAGGATCGTCAATAATCCTTATTTCTCTTTCCAGCACAAGGCATACAGACACTTGAAATCTGATAGCATCGTGTCTGTATTTATGCGATATTCGTGAACATGCCGCAAATTATTTCGTCCATGCGAAACAGCACCAATAAGTTTGAATTGCCACGGAGCAGCTGTTTGGGTATGCACGAATAAGTCTAGCCGAGGTATATGCAATCCAACTTCGCGTGCCGTCCCATGCAAAAGAACTCACGAATAAAAGTTGTTTTTCGTAGGCAATGTCATCGAAGACAAATATCAAGTTTGCCATTTATTTTCTAGGAGGCACAATGGCTTTATTATCACTGTAAGTGAAATAACACATGCCATCCATGGCCTGCAGTACTCTTCCAGTCATTGGTATTTCAGTTACTGGAGCGATTTTGAATATAGGTACAGGTTCTCGAACCGAAGGCTATTCTTTTCCTCCAGCATGCTCAGTAGAATGCATGTTCTTCAACAATTTGATGGTCCTGCGATGATGCACTTCACTGTATTTGGAATTACGACTTCCATGTCATGATTTGTGAGAGATATCTTAATCTTAAGCATGAATGCATATGGGTAGAGTAATATTTAGCTTGATAATATGTATGCTACCACTACTATCTTGCTTAGCTAATGGCAGAGCGTCCCAAACTGATTGCAAAATGTGCGGAGTTGAATGTAGAGTGTGCGGAGTCGATTGTGGATAATGCACAGATAATAACAGAGTGTGCAAAGTGTATTACAGAGCGTGCAGAGCTGAATGCGGAGCGTGTGGAGCCGAATGTGGAGCTTACGGAGCATGTGGAGCTGAATGCAGAGCGTGCGTAGCCGATTGCTGAGCGTGCGGAACTGCGTGGGGAGCCGATTGAGGAGAGTGTGGAGCCCATTGCAGAGTCTGAGGAGCCAGTTGCGTAGCCGGTTGCAGAGCGTGCGGTGATTGCAGAGAAATAGTGCTGCAAATTTGAACACTTCAACTTTTTATTATGTAGGTCGTTATTTCATGTCGTAAATTCCGTAAAGTTGTAAATGTTTTACCGCAGAAGCGAAAAAGAAGGTGATTCATTGGCACTTTGCGTACGTCCATACTGTTACAAGTCAAGAATGATACTTCAACAAAAATGTATAAAAGGAGCATATTAATACTTTTCTCGGTCAATTCACCGTGATGCCTCGAAGAGGTAAGGCAATTGCTGAAAGCAGGATCGTCGATTCACTGATCAACAATCTACCATTCAAGCTGCACATTCCCGGATACAGGTTCTGCGGGCCAGGAACAAAGATCGCCAAAAGGCTGTCACATGATGACACAGGCATCAATGTACTGGATGAGCTATGTAAAAAGCACAACATTGCTTACTCCCTAAACATGTATCTGGAAAACCGACCCCAGGCAGACAAGTTACTTGCACAGAAGTTCGACGAAATAAGAAAATCATCAGACACCGGACTCGGAGTAAATAGCCCCCTGGGGCATATCCAACATGATGAATTGCCAAGGTGAAGATGGGAATGGCAGATAAGAGAAAGAGAAAGACACGTATTAAAATGAGAACAGGTTCAAAGAGCAAGAGAACGGCACTTGTGTATCTAAAAGCAGTGACAAAGGGAAGAAAAGCATGCACAGCCAAGAGAACATCTACCGGTGTATTTTTTCCATTGCTTTTGCCTGCACTCGCAGCCCTCGGGGGCATAAACGGAGCCACGAGTGGTATCGCCCGAATCATCAACACAGCATAGAACCAAGGGAAGCATTTGTCCGAAGCCCAAAGACACAATGCAAATAATGAAGCTTTCGCCATGGGTACAAAACTGCCAAGGTCTCAACCATAGGCCGTACCTAGTAGGAGGCGGAAGTGTGCAAAATCCGACACAATAGGAACAGGCGGTAATGAAATATCTAACGAAATGACCGCTCACGAATGTGAATTTGGAACTGTTTGCCCACAAATGTAAATACCACTTTTCAGGGGAGTAGTTATGAGAGATGTTTAACCCCCTAGACCCAAGAGAGGCGAATGTGCCATAATTAATATGGGCATGGCTGCCGGCCTCGTACACACCGGATCGCTTATGTTAAATGAAAAAAAAAAACATGCAGACTATTATGACAGTTTTCGGAATTTGCATTATCCACCTGAACTGCGACAGTGCCTGAAATGAACGAAGCTTACTCACAACTACAAGATGGAGCAGATGCCTAAAATGCTGAACTTTTGACATTTGTATCTTCGCTTCCTGGTTCGATCGTTCAAGTAATTGTGTAAAATGGTTATACATAATGAGGAAACCGTCAGTGATGTCGATAATGCTTACCTTGATGGGCCTTAGCTCCGAACTTTATGCATTACACTTTCCGCCCCTCGATCTGGAGAGGAATGGTGCATAGGCCTTGTTGATTTACAAACCTACAATGCGATAACAAACATCAATGAAAAAACTGCAAGATGTACTTCGTAAAAAGTGATCATGTTTCCCATGAGGCTTTACTGCCCACATGCTCTTATGAAATAGACGACATTGCGTGGTATATTAAAGATTCGCTGTCTCCCGACACAGCATTTGAAGTATGTGGGCATACCAATATTACGAAGAGTGTTATCAGATGCAGAGAATATATCGACTTTATGAAACCGACACTATCGGACTGATGCTCGAGTTCGAGCCACGCATCTATGAAGCTGGTAAAACACACAAGTCGTCGCAGCCCGTAAACATCTTGCCAATCAATGTGCTAGGAATAAACTGCAATTCAACGAGTGGCACATGCCTCAATGGCAGACCGAGCAATATGCTGCACGAATTTTCACCTATTTGTTCCCGCCAGGTTTTAAACTGGTCATAGCATCACAAAGCATCATAAATTTAATGGTCGTCGTGAAGAGAGCACATGAGGTGGTCGTGACAGTCGTCGACCAGGACAGAGAGTTAGAGAACTTTCGGAACGAAGATCACCATACGTCTGCATTTGAGAAGATAATAATACGACTTGCGACCAGAAGCAATAAAATAAAGTGCCGTGCAAAACCTGCAATCAGTATGCTGCAGTTCTCCAAGCAGTTAACACATGCTAGCGAGAATTTCCTCCGCATTCTTGGCTTCAAAGTCAAATATCATGGAAGATTACCTAAATATAGAAAAGCCACTCCTCTTTGAAGACAACTTAACGAAGATGGAACTTCATGTGTACCAGCCTTTCTTGATCGGACTCTGCAGACTACTATCAGAAGTTCGGATTGCAGTCTAACACCAAGATTTCTGCTCTCTTCCTTGCTAGTCTTTACTGAGAATTAGAGGGACACCAACGAAAGAAGATAGGCCTAACCTGGCATCGACGAAAATAGCGAGCAATGGAGTTCTTAACCTGATCGAACGCATCATGTATTTTCTCACATGTGACCAGGTGGATTAGTCGCGAGATGTGGGCATAACATCAATGATCAAAAATTATCTTTCGCTCATGCCGAATGAGCTGGGTGCAGCCAAGATGTCTACAGTGTTCTTATATACTCTAGATGGAAGTTCGAAGTATGCATTCCACTCTACATGATATTGGGATTTGCCGAAGACAACAAACGAATTACCATGAATTCGAAGCAGGAACTGGTGCTGCTTCTAGCTAAAATGCATGTAGACACCTTCATGGGTACTGGAGAAAACCTGGAGACACTGGAACTGAAACTGCAGTCTTTCGAATGGATGCTAACGCACGTGCTGTTGATCACTGGTGAGTGTATAAATATGATAGAGAATGTGGAAGATGGCAAAAAAAGTGGTTTTCAGATCGTGGAGTCTCTAGACATACCCTGTACTGCCGGTAAACCAGTGTATCAACTGGATGGTGAAGTCCAGCTTTGCTTCTGAGAAACCGTGGTACATCATCGTTGGGCTACAGACCGAAAGACAGCACAATGTGAGAGTGAGCTGTTCGCATTTCGACACATGTCAAATAGAAAATATGAAAATATTTTTAAACAGCGAAAGCTATCCTTATGTAGACATGAACAATGAAAATTGGCAGTACCTGCTGGCATATTAAATGTATGATCAATTTCAAAATGCATACTATTGACGCCCTTAATCCACGATACTGAGTCCTGATATTTTGAAGAGTTTGGCTCCGCCCATGGTATTCGTTGCGAGTAAACAAAACGAGTGTATTACCTCCAACGTGTTCAATTGCAGGAACGAATTCACTACACATGTAAATATTCCTGCCAACACATATGAATTCTGCCTGATTCTTCACGACTGGCTCGTATCGCACAATTGCCGAGAAAAGACCATAAAAATACTGCCGTGAGTGCAGCTAAGAATATATAAATATAACTGTTCACACACTAGAACTCTTTATTCGTCTTCGAGCATCTTTAGCTTCAAGATGTACTGTAATATGCAGGGTTTCCCGAGTCAAAATGGCTTCGTGCTCAAGGAGATCGCAGTGTCCAACGGCAACGATGGCAAAACACGCACATGATCCTTCCGCCCCCTTTTTCGTGGAAACCATTAGACGAGAATAGCAAGAAAACAAATGCCTGGCCAAACAAGTACTACCACAGAGTGGAGTGGGATAAAGGCAAGATTCCATACCATAATGTGGGAAACGTGCTGCGAGACTTGCTGATGCAGTACCCCAAGGCTCCGATCTACATAGAAGGACCTGAGATGAAAAAACAGCATAGACACTTGCATAAATTTGAAGTGAAAATTATTGACATGCATGCCGAAAAATGTGAGGGAATCTAGTTTTTCGTATGGTGTCACACATAATCGATATTCATGTTATATAAGTGGGAGAAATCAACGAGCTCGTTTAGTCTTCACTTAGAGGTCTGATCGTCACCATGACTCCATTATGCCCTACAAACATTTACGCAAGCACCAAGCCAGACTACAATAGCATTGAGTATAGTTTCATTGCAGAATATGGATATCTGCGCACGAACACCGAGACCTGCGATGGTAGTGGCATGCAGCACTGGCGATTAGCCCTTTTTACAATCGTCTACGAAACAACGCAGTTTCAATTGGACTCTCCAGGAACATCGGCCTAAGCCGTGTTCCACATGAGGCCACAGACGCAGCTTCTCTGCTCCGTGGACCAAATCATCGCCCCGGCACAGAATCATGCTACCATCCACCCACCAATTTGTGATGTGGATTCGTTCCAGGCGGGCACGAACAATAGGTCCACTCCCAGCAACCTGGTTCCAAGAAGGATGTCACCAGCCAGGCGAAGAGAAGCTGCCGATTGCATCGCCGACGCCAGGCACTCGTGTCAGTATCCATCACAGATGATTCTGCCTCTGGTTTCAGAGATGAACCTGCACCCACTCGTCAACGACCAGCAATGTTTACTCCTGAGGCTGCTGATGGTGGCTCGGCTACCGACAGACCTGGTGTCAATGAGCCTGATGTTGGTACTAGTATCATCGTGCCATCGACCAAAAAGTAGTCAAGTATACACTGCAAATAATTTGATGGGTGGTGGATCGGAGACAAGTACTGCTGCTGCTTGTGTCGAAGGTCTTCTTAGTGATCCTGTGAATTTTGCGGCCCTTCGTAGAGCACTGCTGCTTACCACCATACATGAATTGCTCAGCCTTCTACGAGTTTACCCAAAAATCATAATTGATTATCTGCAGATTAAAATATGTAATTTTGACTATTTTCGAAGAAAATTAATACAATTACTCATTTTTTCTGATTATGTATATTTTATTATGTGTACAATAAATTTTGTGTAATAAAATATGTTGTGTTTTTTTTTACCCCTCTGCTCTTGATATAAAATTATTATAAATACAAATACATTGATAAATAAAAATAAAACAAATGACAATATATGTAGTTTGCAGAAATGGCCAATGTCACCATTCGGTACAGGCCGATAGCAGGCTGTAAAATAAAAAATTTAGCACTATCTAAACACTGAAAATGGAATCCAGTATGGAGAGCGCCGACAGCAAAACCTGTATGTTAAAAAAAGTAAACAGATACGGCTTTCACCTGGTGACTAAATTGCCAACTCGCCTGGTGTGTAAATCGAGAAAATAGTGTCACCTAGGCCTTGAAAATGAAAACATGAAATCCAAGATGCCGGCTTCCAGCACTGTATAAACAAATGACAAACAAAAAATCCAAGATGGTGGCATACGATGGAATGAGTATGGCTGGTGGCCTGCCGACTAATTAACCAATGTGAAACATTGGAATGGGAGGGGAATGTTAAGACAAAGTGATTGATTTGAGCAGGGTCAGTTGTCTGTTTGAAATGGTGCTGGGGAAAACCTCCGGAAATGTAAGTTTTAAATAAAATTTATAATATTATCTCTTAAATAATGTTTATAAGTTTTTAAAAAAATATCAAATAAATGTTTAAGCATTGTTCGCAATTCTTTCGGTTTAAGGTCATTAAAGGTCATAGGGTCAAGGTTACCTGGATCCAATATGGCTGGTAAGATGGCTGACGGAACCAATGTGGCTGACGTTCGGCTTTGGACCTGAAATCTGTTTATCGATTTGGAATTCCCTATGACTAGAGACATGCAAAAATCACATAATTCAGCATTAGGCTGAATTTCACAGTACTGTATAAACCGGGGTTGACGTCGTTTTTCCATTGGGTGCAGCATGTATGCGTAGCTACGCCCTATATAACTGAACTGCATGTGATTGGGGAACACAATTGTGAAGTGTTCAATTATTGCCGCATAGTTTCTCAGGGCGTGTCAGATAAAGTATGGTCCAATGTCAACCCATTATTGCATAGGAACGTGTGCTTAAATTTTACCTTTTCCCCAAAAATAACGCGAATTTGGCAGGTCTCTACCTATGTCTATAAAACCAATATTGCCGACAACTAATCTGTTAAAAATCCCCCTTAATCCTTCTGATTGATCGAAAAGTGCCTTTCGGGGGATTGCTTTTGCAACTGGGGAATTGGTGCTTTTTTGATGGGAAAGGGGGATATTTTGAGGGAAATTTAGTATGTTTTGAGGAAAAAGTGAAATTTTGAGGGTAAAATGGCTTCTCGGGGACCAAAATGATGGAGCAGGAACAGCTCCGAGTTCCATTCCCGGGCCCCGCAGTGCCAAAGTCATCATGATCCTACTACTGGTCGTCCATTAATGTCTGCTTTGTATTGCCACGACTTTTAAAAATCGCAGAAGCAATAAAATTTTCAATGCTGAATCCAATGATAGTTCTTTATTTTGGGTTATGTACATATGTTTAGTGCGTGAAATGACTCACTCATGTGAAGCTAGTAAAAGCATTTAATCTATAAATGTTGTAAAGAAACATTTATTCACGACAAAATTATTATATTCACCATGAAATTACAAATACCTAGGTAATTGCATTTAGTCCTACTTATACTTAAATCATTACAATATTGTTATATTTTACTATCATATACCATAACTCATTCATCTTTTCAGTCTTCGTGCGTTTGCAGCACAAGTCGTATGGCAAATGTTTAATTTTCTGTAATACTTCGCCGGAGAGAACCCAGTCACACCCTCATTTCTTAAAGCATTCACTTACTCGTTGTTCTCAAGCAGTCTCTTTGAACCTTCTATCGTTTAGATAATGCAGAAACAGTAACACCACCAGCCCAAAAAATGGAAACTTATAATAGTTGTAAAAATGTCTGGACCGAAGGTAGTGGCAATCTTAGCAACATCAATCCTAATGCTGCTCTTAACTCCTTTGACAATGTACACTTTTACTTTTATACAGTTTGAGGCACGTGTAGTCCAAATTTATACGTCTGTATAGTTTGAAACAAAAAATAAATGTTACACAGCAAATTCTTGCATGTATTCCATGCAAAATAATTTCAGTTTCTGCCTCTTCCTGTGACGAAGCTAGGTCTTCAGTAGGTTTGAACCCTCAGATGTGATCTTGATACGTTTGTCTTCATATGTAACAAACATTTACTTATTACCGATAAGTTTTATTTCATTTTCCTCCTGCCAACTTTCTAGCAAAAAATTTTACGAGTTTGGTCTTACTTTTACTGCTCCACAGAAGCTTCCTCTAGTTAATGATATTGTGGCCATCTTTTATATTATTGAAGTGTATCCCTTTTTTATGATCCTCTCTGTAAGAGCTCAGCTGATTTTATGGAGTCTTTTTCGTTAATGTATTATGTACATTATTTCAATGTTTCTGCCATTATTCAGTGAGAGGAGGAGAACATAGTGGGACAATTAAATGTAACTGTAACTATGCATTAGTTGCAGTTACAGTTAATTTAACTTATATCTGTTCTAGCAAAGTGGTAAATTTTCGAAATGGTGGACAATGCTTTATTTGTCTTTCTAATTGACGCAACTGGATTTGGCCTATTCCAGGTCATTGGTGTCAGTGGATGGCAAAATACAATAATCTACAAAATATAGACATATAACTCCATCAAGTGATCAACTTCCTACAATAAAGATTATTGTCTTCAGTAGACGCCTGTCGCACTCAAATACCATCTTCATTTTCCAAGTTTAACTTTTTATTGACTTTTTTGGCAGAGCTATTTTCAGGTTAGTTTTCTTGGAGAGATCGCGAAAATCTTCAGTTTTTCCAAACAAAGCATTTGGAAGTTTATGTATGCTCTCTGACCTTTATCTCTTGCCTTTAGTACCAGTAGAAACATATTCGGATAGTGCCACTCTATTAGACAAATTTGCTAGATTTGATGAAATATTTTCGAAAGGTTTTGTCATTTCAGTATCGAGCAATTCAATCAATGGGGACACATCTCTCTTGATGTTAGAAATGCGAGAAACCTGAGTAATAGGATGATAATATCTATGTTTCGCAAAGACAGAATATCACGAAGCTCACAGAACTAAGGCTCTAAATACACTGACAGAGTAACGCGATACAGCACCTTTCTTCATATTAAATCTACGAGTACTTCCTGCAGTCTGTGTGACTTATCAATTGTAACTTCAAGGGGTTGGTCAGCAGGCAACTTTCCAAATGTATTTTGATCGTGAAGCTGTATAGATAATTCACCATTAAAAAAGTGTTTACAAATATAGGGACTTCTTTTTGCAGTGTGCTCATATCTGCGAAGTGGAAAAAAAGTTAACTAGAGTAATTCCACTACCCTGAGACATCTACAAATAAATCATTATTTCCAAAAATCGTAGATATAACAACTAGATTCCTTATATATTTGCCCTAATAATTCCTAGTAGAAGTTGTACAAGCAACCACACAACAGAGATATTTAATTGAGCAAAATGATAATGGCTGTTACTCTTCTAATGCTAGTAATATATGAAAATGGATTTATGATAAAGGTAAGGTAAATTAATTTACGGATATATACATATATATATTTAACGTAAATTTTCATATACATTTATTTATTTAACGCAAATTTTCATATATATATATGAAAATTTACGTTAAATATAATAATTTGGCTCTAATGTGACGTCTGGGCATTTCTCCTAAGCACCNCAGATTCCTTATATATTTGCCCTAATAATTCCTAGCAGAAGTTGTACAAGCAACCACACAACAGAGATATTTAATTGAGCAAAATGATAATGGCTGTTACTCTTCTAATGCTAGTAATATATGAAAATGGATTTATGATAAAGGTATGGTAAATTAATTTACGGATATATACATATATATATTTAACGTAAATTTTCATATACATTTATTTATTTAACGCAAATTTATATATATATATGAAAATTTACGTTAAATATAATAATTTGGCTCTAATGTGACGTCTGGGCATTTCTCCTAAGCACCGAGTCATGACCGAAATATTTCCGCATTCTGGTGGAAATAATTACGTGCAGCCAGAAAAGGGAATATTATGGTGTTTTTTTTTACTTTAAATTGAAGTTGAAGGTTTCGTATGCTGGCTTGTGAACCTCGCCATCCTTGCCGAAAAATCAACCACCAAACGCCTACAATTGAGCCGGCCGTCCAGCAGGAACCGCAGCCCGGCAGCCAGCTATCTTCGTGCACATCAACATTCAAACTACCTGGCGCAACGGGTGTCGCCCCTAACACTGCCGGCAGGGTGATCACGAGATTCACGACGTCATCGCGCCTTGATTCGTCCCCATTCCCAAGCGTCGGCGGAGTTTCAAGACGTACGAGAACTAAGACAAGAAACTAAATTAAACACGGTTTTTTGTTCCTGCGCATGCGTCAATTTTAATAAAAAGTTTAGATTGACTATGATGCCATAAGCCAACTTATAATAAAAATCGCAATGTTTCTATATTTCTTCCCCAGTAGAGAGGGGGTGTAAATATCTGATGTATAAATGGCCAGGCTGTGTCCGACTCGTGGAATTTGGCTCCCGTCTGCATCATCATGCATTTATTTATGTATTATATTAAGATACATTTCTGTTCAATGATAATATGGACATTTTTTTTCTCTATAGTTGGTGTTTGGGTTTCATTATGGAAAATTCTTTAGGCATGGTTGCCTGTTTTATTGCAGTTTCTTTTAAAGTATAGAAGTTTTTAATGTTCCATATTTTTTGTGAAGCCATGTGGTTTTGTATATAATGTAGTCACCATAAGGTTTGGTTATGCTAGTGTGAGCAACTTTTATATAGTTTTTTGTAATTTCTAATTTGGGGCACAATTTTTATGTAAATATTTATACTGCTATTTTGGTATAAATTTAGGCATATTTGTATGAAAGCAAAGAGGTTTTCAAACTTAATTTGTACGTGAAATATAACTATATTTTTTTAAGTTGTATCTCTGAAATTTCATACTATATAAAATGCAATTAATGAACTTTCCTTGTTTCACTAGACGTGTAAAAGAATTTCTGTTACAAAGTATCCCACATTTTCCCCTATACCTTTAACTTCGGTTTGGATGGATGAGCTGTTTAAGAGCAATAATTGGAATCAATATTTTCTTATAAGTTTGGTAACTGTTGAGATGTTGGTGGTTGTTGGACTCGGGACGGTCGGGGTGTTGGCACTTGCACACAAGAGGCGCAAGTGACTATCCCATGGGGTTTCTGTATATAAATGAATGTTTACAATAATTCTTAACTTTATACTTTCATAAGCTTTATATGGATGAGTCATTTCACGCACTTAATACACATTAACAAAAATAACTAACTACAATAAAAATAATTAGACTCAGCTTTGGAATTTTGTAGCATCCACTATTTTTATAGTCATCATATTGCATAACGGAAATTTATAGATGACTTGTATATGTTTTATAAACACCGGCAATTATTTTTGTCTCTCCTGTAATTGTATTTATTCACTCAAAATGTTTTGCCAAAAAATTTAATGTCGAATAGGTAAAACTAGGCTATATAACACTACAAGGCTGCCCACAATCACAGAGGTTTTATGATGTCTATCCAATAATCCTTAATCGTAAATGGCCTTTCTGTGTAAACGTTTTAAGGGCCATAAATCAAGGAATGTTTCGTTACAAGACAAACAGTACCATATTTTGAGCGATTTTAGAGCTATTGGACAAAATATGGGAAAATAAATAGCCTAAAAAAGTGGGTCGTTCTTTATTGCAGGAAAAAAACGGATCAAAATATGCGAAACAGTATGATTACAAAAATTGAGATATTGCAAACATCTGTCATTTGAAAAAAATTACAATATTAAGATTGAATAAACCATTATCGAGATATAATGCATACAATTTGCACACTAATAACCCCATTTTGAATGGCTGCCATACTAAATCGCTATCACCTATTTTTGTGTTCTATGGGACGCGATAATCATGTACTGGAGGTTCCGCCAATTCCTCCTATGTAAACTGGACGCGTTCAACGTGCAAAGCGCTGCTGGAGNATAATCATGTACTGGAGGTTCCGCCAATTCCTCCTATGTAAACTGGACGCGTTCAACGTGCAAAGCGCTGCTGGAGTGCAGCCACTGCAAGCAGAGCTGAAATGAATGCTACTGGCGAAAGTTGGAACTTTCAGTAGGTCGTTTGTTTATTTAATATTCCGTGTTTAAGAGACACTTGAAGTATATAATTTTTATTGATTCCAGAAGTGAATTTTATATCTACAAGTAACTAGAATTAAAATTAATGCAGGCACTAGTAACAATAAGCTCTTTCTTTATTCTTTTTTATGAATGTATCACTTCCAACAGCACTAGACCTGACTCCATAAATAGCATAATATTTACTTATTAATGAAACTATTTCGGCATTCTATCTAGTGTCACTGCACGTGCAGTATACTGTTAACCTGATCCAGGGACATGTTTAAGGGCCGCCTTCCAAAATATAAGCCACTCGAAGTCTTTGCATTCGCCAGTCTATAAGCGTAAGCAGTAACTGTGAAATGATATGTATATTAGGAGAAGATGGACAAGAAGAATTTAGTTTCAGCAGCACTCCGTAACGAGAATGAGCGTCTCTTTTTACATTGAAAGATGGTGACCGCATAGAGTTAGATACTACATCAACTAACAACTTTTGTATAGATTTTTCAGTGAATCTGTACGTAATAACGATTTTAAAAAGTCGCATGCGTCGTAGATTGTGTTGGAAATGAAGACCTTCTAAATGTGTTTGCGGTGGGGCACCGCATGATCACACACACACTATGTCCGTAGGTAAGTTTTAACGTCTCGTCGATAACGAGATCTTTAGAGATGAAGCAGTATGCTCTGAAAAAAAGGAATTGGCAATGGCCTGTGGTGAGAAACCACAGTAGCATTTGCCCGGAGTAGTAACTGGAAACCATGGAAAACCGAAATCAGGATGGTGGCCAGGGAATAGAACCCTTGTCCTCCCGAATGTGAGTCCAGTGGTCTACCACTGTGCTTCCTCGCTCTATCGCTATGCCCGTGTTCCGTTTACTTGCTTAAATGTTGTTGCAAATAAACGTTTGCGATATTGCTTCCTTACTAAATACATGGCTGACTGTACAAGAAAACAGAACAACAACCGTGCCCCTGTTGGTTGAAAATTATGGCGGAGACTGCACAGCGTGTAAACAAACTTGACATATCTTAACCATATTTTGCGTAATTTGATGTTGATGTAGCTACCTAATGCAGGATTATATTTATTTTGCTGCACGGGCGCTGCCCTCCAGCGGTGCCGCAGAATCACAGTAAGCGTTAAGCGCTACAGCAATGTTTCGTCTGCTGAACGTACCCGTCATCATCTTCATTCGCCTGTGACTAGTATCCATCACATACTAAAAATAAAACTTTCTGCAAATTTTTCCAATACTGGCTAAATGACGGTCAAAGTAACTATCGAATTCACGTGGTACAACCCCATTCAAATTGGTTTTAACCACAAACCCCCTTTTTTTAAAAAATATTATANACGGTCAAAGTAACTATCGAATTCACGTGGTACAACCCCATTCAAATTGGTTTTAACCACAAACCCCCTTTTTTTAAAAAATATTATAAAATGTTGCGTATTTTTCTGTATATTATCTGCGTTACAACTTAGGTAATCAAAAGTAGTGTTCTAGCATATCAAAGCACTGGAGAGGTACCATGTTACCGTAGCGACATGTGACCGTACAACTGCTACTGGTTACTGCGCACTGCTGGCACTGACCAACAGCGTGAATGCTTGGTCACGGCTTATTTGTAACCAATAAGAGTACAAGGAGCATACCGGAAGTTCATCCCTCTATTTTACCGACCAATAATGAAACAGTACAGTAATATGTGGCATACAAAAGCTTCGTACGAAAACAGCACAAAGCTAAATCATAGAATTTTGTTTCGCCTAACCGCGATATTATTTCTCCACTTACGTGGAATGCATTGCAAGAAACGTGGCCAGAGATTANAATTTTGTTTCGCCTAACCGCGATATTATTTCTCCACTTACGTGGAATGCATTGCAAGAAACGTGGCCAGAGATTATTATAAAGCTAATAAATACAATAATTTTTGTTTTATTAATATTTTACTTTAGTGAATAAGCAGCTTGATGTTTAGAGACATTGTGCTCTAATTACAGTATAACACTCTAACTATATCACTGAATATATTTTGTACGAGTTTATTTCGACTCAGACGGAAATCAGTGATAGTGAAATTATTATTTCTTTAAGCATGCAGGGTTTGTAGATCGTCGCAATGACGGAATAAATACAGCGGTCGCTAGGGCACTCCCTGCGAGACGTTCTAAGCGGTTGGCGAGAAATATTAAAAAGGATTTTATTTATGTATTACATAAATACGTACGCTAAGCTACATACAAGTAGTTTTCATTATTATTTATAAATTGAATATATGCGGCAAATAATGTTTTACGAACAGTGCTACATAATACAAGTTCTTCCGAGAATAATTTGAATTTGAAAAGGTAAAGAAAATGTGAACAAGTAAAAATATCAAGAGTGTCAATCTCTCTTACGTCGTGGTTTTTACAGTTCTTGAACTTTGCAAGCAAGCATGCCAATCAAAATTGTAGTCTCTGATTTCGCGTCATTGGGAAAATTTAGTATTCCTAAAAAAGTAGTATTGATTAAGTCGCTTTAAAGCGGTTAGCAATATGAAACAAAGTAAGGTTATGTGATTTCAATTCTATTTTGAAATTATGTGTAAATTATTAGAAAACATTAACTTACATATATTATACAGAATGATTCACGAGGAGTTACCGCCACTCACGTGGCTTATTCCTCAAGTAATTTGAAGGAAAATCTGTCATATGCCTGTAGGTCCAGTTCCCAATATTTACAGCCTAATACGAAAAATTGGAAAAGCAATACAGTGAACAGCCCCACTATATTGTTGAGTATAGGGATGTTTGAAGGATATTGTTTACCATAGGACTGCACAAACACGTGAGGAGCTACTTGCATGCATCGTACATGCCGCTACAGAGACAATCGTTTGCAACTACGTAGAACGACGCGTGCGGTTCATAGGTGTGGAGGTAGACGGAAACATTTTGAACATATCTTGTAAACTTATTACACTCAATTTCGATCCTCAACTCTAAACAATAGAGTCTGTAATTACATAAAAGCATATACTTCTACAAGGGTTATTATTTTTCTTCACCTTTCCAATTTTTCGAATTACTCTAAAATATTGGTAACATGACCCCCATTCATGTGACACTCTTTGCTCCGAATGACTTCAGAAAAAAGCCCTGTGAGTGGCGGTACCTCTTCGTTAATCATCCTATATATTTAAATGTTTATATTATTTAAATTTTTCTGCAATCTCCACGTTTGTATTTATTGTAAAATGTCTAGAAAATATTTTTAGGAATTTAGAAAATCAGTGGTTTGGCTTTAATTTTGCGGGATATACAACTTGAAGAGGCGGATTTTGGGTTCAGCATTTAAAATAGGACGTAACTTTGGAACATTTGATTTCTTTAACATGTACACCTTTTAAAGTTTTTAGTTAATTTCATCATGTAAATAATATGTTAGGCTATCGTCATTCAAACACATACGTGATTGGGATACATTCTTTCAATACCGTAATTTGGAGTCTATAATTAAAATACTACAACAATTAGATAGACATCCGTATCAGGTGCGGACACNAAATACTACAACAATTAGATAGACATCCGTATCAGGTGCGGACACCAGATTTTGAAAGTTAGAAGAAAGTAGTGCCGATATTGTGGTTTTGCTAACATAACCTTCATTCCTCCTTGTGTTTTGTGACACATAACGCCATACTATTTATGCTTGTATTAGCTGTTGATTACGTTTCCCTAAAAAAAATTATTCCTTATGCTAGAGACTATGAGGTGTTACCGTTTTCAAAAACAAATATTTCTCTGGTTGGTGAATTCAAAAATCAAGTGGGGTGGATTTGTGTTTATTCATGATCACTTTCATTTTGATAATTTCTTTTTTGTAATCCATAGATGGTTTTCCTCATAAAATATAACTATTTATAAAATTGTTGCGTGTTGTATTTATTCCTTTATTTCGCACCTCGATTGGGATATATATATATACACACACACACACACACACTAGCTTACCAGGCCACGCGTTGCTGTGGCATAAAATATGTTTGTTCTATTCATTTCTGTGAAATTGATCGAAAGAAGTATATGTATTTTCTAAATCTTTGTTATTGAGGTACTTGTTTGTATACAATGTTTTTAGTTTTACTATCTTCCGTGGGTATTAATAAGATGGATGATTTTCCTACTCTAGAACACGACACATACAATTGGCCGTAAGAAAAACACTGTTTATAAATCTATTCCTCACATTTGCAATGGCTGCCCTCGATCTTTATTTATTGTCATTGCAAATGCCAATCTGACTGGAAACTGTGTTCTTTTAAAGTTAAAGGTAATATCTGATGGAATAAATGGAATTCTGGGAAGAAACACACCTTCTATGAAAGTACCTTTCAAAATGGTAACTTCTATAGTATTGCCCATCATTTTTTTTTATTGCAAGGGGTGTGCCGTTGCAAAGTTTTGGTGGATTGATGTTACGAAATAAAATGACTGGCTCTCCTATTTTCAATTTTAATATTTGCATGTGGAGGCAATCCTGGAACATCAAGCGAATTTAAAAATTATGGCGGATAATTTACCGCTTCATTTTCGTGTAATGTTACATCCACAGATTTGTATGTGACATGTTCGCTTGGGATTTTCTCAAGGATGCTGTCGTTTATTTCGTAAACATCTTTATTTTTGCTGCAAGTGTTGCTCGCTCACTTATCCAATTGTGATCAACATAGTTAATTGCGATGTTTGTAAATATGTGATCTATCAGTTCACCATTCCGATGTTTGGTCTTGCGCGTGGTATTCTGAAAACAATCGAAAAAACATTGAGAACAACAAACTGAAATGTTAAATCAGACAGCTGTCAACAAAGGCGCTTCCTGTAGTGAAAGCATGGTAAAAATGAGCTTTTTGCAGATTTTAGTACCTTTTCAGGAAATGCAGATAAAAAAGAAAGGTGTACAAAAACTCGTGGGAACGAAAGGTTTATAAAAAACAGAATTAAAATTAGTTGTTTTTTTTTTTGGGAGTTAAACGCGTCCTAACAAACTGACACAACATNGAATTAAAATTAGTTGTTTTTTTTTTTGGGAGTTAAACGCGTCCTAACAAACTGACACAACATTATATATATATATATATATATGTGTGTGTGTGTGTGTGTGTGTGTGTGTGTGTGTGTGTGATAGTGAGAAATTGACTAATTGGAGATGGTTGGGCCGTTACTGTTTACGTGTTTAGAGGAACTCACATAACAGCGGATGGGGCAAGTAAATCTGATTTTAAATGAATGACGACATCGTTAAAGGATCGGATTTCGGAACCACGAAGTGGCTTATGAACAGGGCACAGCGTATTGGCTGAGAAGCAAATCCGCTTGCATCAAATTGTATCCCTTTAGAAATTATTTTAATGTTAGAACTTAATATTGTTCTTATTTTCTGAATAGAGAGGAATGCTCCTTCATTCTTTACACAACCCCGTTTTTACGTGAGTGGCACAAAAGTCTTAAAATGCCTACACATTTAATTGTACGTGGTTTTAAAGCATGCTGTTGCTATCGATGATATACGACTAAGGCGATCTTTCAATGGTAGAGTGTAATAAGAGTCAAGATTTCTCAGACGTGGTTGTCTATTAAAACTTAGAGAATCTTCAGTCAAGATTATCATGCAATTAGCGTTTAGGTAGTTCGCGGAAGCTTTTGAAAGGATTGTTTTATAAAATCAAACCGTTATTATTAGCTAGCTACGCTAATTGTATACATGTTGTAATTAAAAAGTTCCCTCATTGTTCTTAATGCCGAAGTCTTATTTCTGAAGGCTGTCTTGATAGTCGACACATCGCAACTCTTGACATCATCTTCGAAAAAAAAACTTCTACTTAGAGTTATAGTGCGTTATATCAGGGCATTTTGGGCAAATAGCGGCGCCATTTACCGCCGGTGAACAAAATTTTAAACGGATGCGATTAGTGGAGTATTCCAGCCCTCCTCAGAACTATTGAAATATAATGTTCGTAAATTAACCACCAAAATGTCAAATATATCCATTCAACTCTCCCCGCCTCATATTGTACAGGAAGGATGGAACCGTGATGAATACACTTTACAGTTCATAATAAGAAGCCATCGCGCAATTTGACGTTAAGTCTTATAACGTATTACAGTTCTTTNGAATACACTTTACAGTTCATAATAAGAAGCCATCGCGCAATTTGACGTTAAGTCTTATAACGTATTACAGTTCTTTATTCACTGGCCGTTTTGTTGCACGAGTTTAGACTGGAACATGTTGCTGCCAAACTGTATAGTGATGTGGTAGGCGCTTGGGGCGTAGTTATGGATATGCTTCGAAAACAAATAATTGATTAGTAACTATCGACNATAGTGATGTGGTAGGCGCTTGGGGCGTAGTTATGGATATGCTTCGAAAACAAATAATTGATTAGTAACTATCGACAACACTGATGAGCCATTACATGATGGCCACCCAAGGCAAGGAAGGTTGGCCGATGGAGGCGTCGCATATTTCTAGTGGAATTCGTGACGTCAGGCCTAAGGCCGGGATTACTATGACTTCACGTTACACGTTACACGCATCGCGCTATACGTTTATATGTACGTAAAACACGCCTTTGGGTGGTATATTATGATGCTACACGTAACCAGAAACCAGTTTGTACCGAATAAAAATGTCTGGGATTCATTTTGTTGCTTTTTAGATTGAAAAAATTCGAAAATTTATGTAATACAGTCGTATTTGCGTTTTAATTTTGATGTCGCAAGAACAGGTTGCGAAAGTATGGCGCTCGTGATTTATACAAACTTTGAAAACATTTGATACACGGCCTAGGAGATAGCCATAACCTACAGAACGAAATGAGTCTGGGAGATGTCGCCTTTTTTTCGTGCATATGGAATACATAGTACGTAATAAACTCTAATATGCTGTGAAAATTAAATTGCGTTTAATGAAGTAGGTTTACTAAAAATCGTAAACTTAATGGTAAACATTCTGCATTTCATGTACGCATTTTTACACCTCTGAGAAACATTATTAATGAACTGTGGCAATTTAAAGCTTCCTATATAATTACAATTTAAAAAATATATATTGTAGACTAACTTTTATTACTCCATTATCCTTATTTCCGGGAGAGAATTATATACGTGGTAGACGAATTATAAACGTGAGCAGACGACATCGCGAAAATAAAAACAAAGTCATAAAAAACAAAGGCAACTTAACATGAAAAGCAACGATAACACCACATCGTTCCATTTGTGATTGGACAGATATATCACGTGTTGCAGAGTCACGTATCACGTATCACGCATCACGCAAAAGTTAGACATTGACAAGCATTTTCATCACGTGGACGTTACGTGAAATGATCGTAATAGGTATCCTTGAAACACATTAGTTAGGATGTAGCCGGCTTACATGAACGTGTTGCTCGTTACTTCTTACGCGAAACGTTAAGTCATCGTAATCCCGACCTAAACCTCTTGGATTGGAGAGTCTTCTTGTGATAGAAAAATTGCGTGCCATGTAAAAGCAAACTCGTCGCTGAGGGCGAACCAAACATTCAAATGGTATGTGATCTTGAGGATCTATACATAGATGTATCACGCTGCTTACGGCATGCTTCAATTAATTCTATCTTTAATACTATTGGGAATTAAAATATTTTATATTTTGTTAAAGATGTTTTTGTAACCCTTGAAAGTTTGCATTTAGATTTTCCATATGTGGTAAACTTTTATCGTATTTGCTTCGGATAGGCAACTCCAGCTTATAACATGTATTAAGTGAACCTTATTTTCTTAATATAATTAATATTTTACCGTAAAAGTCACGCTAAATTAAAAAATCGCCAATTATTGCATGGTGTTTTTTTCTAAATGGTTGGTTTGCAAAAGCCAGACTTACTAGAGAAACTTCATCCAAAACCAGTTGACACTAACCCTATTCATTACAAATAAAATAAACTACTTTAAAGAAAAAATATTTAATTAAGGACGACTTTATTGTATTGATGAAATATGGACAGTCTTGCTAGTAAGCGAGCCAAGTGAGGCAGAAACGAACGCAATACACAAAACATTTTACAGTAAATGCATTAAATCTTTTTCCAATAATTTCATAATCTCATAAGTTCTGTTCCTAATTTAATAAAACATAATGTTTATGTGTTCTGTACGTNAACTTCATCCAAAACCAGTTGACACTAACCCTATTCATTACAAATAAAATAAACTACTTTAAAGAAAAAACATTTAATTAAGGACGACTTTATTGTATTGATGAAATATGGACAGTCTTGCTAGTAAGCGAGCCAAGTGAGGCAGAAACGAACGCAATACACAAAACATTTTACAGTAAATGCATTAAATTTTTTTCCAATAATTTCATAATCTCATAAGTTCTGTTCCTAATTTAATAAAACATAATGTTTATGTGTTCTGTACGTAATAGTAATAAATACAAAACTTACAACTGTCAAATATATGAGTCAAAGCACAGTCTGTGTGTAAAACTACAAAAGAATTTCACAATATGCCGCAAATACAATACCTAAATTACTAAATCAAAATGCATTACAAAAGGAAACTTATATGTATACGAAAGAATAAACCAATTATAAGACACGTAGCAAGTACAAACTAACAGCGATTTAAAAATAAATATACAATTTGGAAAAGAAAATGTCACGTCAAGAAAACAAAATAATATTCTTAAATACAAAATCATATACCTACAAGACTCAAAACAATCTGCAAATCAAAACTACATTATAGACAAGAAAAATGTTCTACGAGCAAGCAAAATATTGTTCTGAAACACGTAAATATAAGACTTGGCAAACTGACAATACATTATGGACAATAATATGTCCTATACAAGAAAGTAAAAATCTATATAACACATAACAGATACAAGATTTACAACACTTGCAAAATTAAAAATACGTTATGAAGAACATGTTCTCTAATGGAAAAATACTATTACAAAACAAAACTTTTTCAAGAAATAAAAAAATCTGCAAATTAAGAATGCATTAAAACAAGAAAATATTCTCTGCAAGAAAACATATAGAGTTCTGAAATACATAACAAATGCAAGATTTATAATAATTTGAAAATTAAAAATACCGTATGAAGAAGAAAATTTTCTGTGCGAGAAAGTAAAAGTGTGTACAGCCCAAAATAAATATAAAGTTAAACAACGGTAGAAAAATAAAAAATTCATTTAATGAACAATATGTAACACGTAACATTTTCCAGACTCAACAATTGGCAAATAAAAAATACATTATCAATCATGATTTGATTTTTATGCAATAATGATATCTCACATTAATGAAATAAATTCAATAGTGGTTCAGTTTTTGGAAGAAAAAAAAATACTGCCTCACTGCAAAAATTTTTACATCTTTTTTTTCTGGGAGACAGAGAAGAACTTGTGCGTTTTCCAACGTATTTTTTATTCGATGAATTTCGTTGACTGACTCCATTGAGATATTTCACTGGTACGAAAATTCTTCGCGTTACAAAATTTGCAACCATTTTTTCAAGGATATCATTTTTTTACTTCTGTCGAAATGGTGGTGGTAATTTTTTTTAGACGACATGCTTTATGAGAAACGTAGGGCCCAGACACCGCTGAAAAATAGCTTCCATTTCTTGGACTTTCTCCAGGGTCGAATAAGCCACCACAGGGCAGATGCTGTGCCCACGATGACATGTTAAAGTAATTTTTTTCCATTAGTATGGCAACCCAGTTCAGGGAATTCACAGTGAAATTTTTTTGCTAGCCAGCCTGCTAAGTATTGGAGTTCATCTATGGAACACTCTTCTGAGACTAGATTTTCTGCATTAACTGGAAGTAGTTCTATTTTAGCCAGTAAATTAGAGCCACCTTCAGTATCACGTTGCCTTCCGCAGTCTCCAACAATACCGGTAATTTGAAAACACTACTGACAATGAATTCTTCCGGCCCAGCTGCACCATCTTGTGTGTTCAATTAAATCTGAACTATACTAGGGTTTTTTCCGCAAATTATCATTCTCAGCCAGTTTAGTGCATCAATATGAGACGGACGGTCATTCAGTCCTCCTTGTGTCATTTTGGGTGAACAAATTTTATAGGCAGTCTTGGTTGACTCTGTGGGACAGAATGTATTTAATGCTGGGGTACTGCAGTTGCAGATCCGAAAAGAACTGCTTGATGGAAGTTATGGATGTAATAATGGCCTTCCGAAAAATTTGTTGTGATTTTTGCCCCGCAACATTTTATTTCAGTAATATTTCCTAAGAGTAAATCTAAAATGCGATTTTGTGCTTTTTTATTCCAAACTTAACCACATTTGGGTTGAAGTTTTTCAGAATATTGCTTATTTAGAACATAACTGCTCATCAGATCAAACCAGGAGTTAATTAAATCAATGAAATCTGCAATGACGGCGGCTTTCTCTAGTTTGCTATATTTTGTAATTGCAGTTGCTGTTGTGTGAGATAGTAACTCAGCGGCCAGTCTGACTTTCTGTCTTTGAGTTTTTCAACATTAAACATTAAGTGTAGATAACTTATGACAAGAACGCACTTCTAAAGATGAGATATCCTCAATTAAATCCTTTACTGGATATTTGTTAGCAAAGTTTCCATTGGACCACATGAAACCATTTTCGAGAAACCAGTTTCTAATGAATTTGAGAAGATGTGGCACATCAGGAAAAAAGTAAATGAAGCATTCACTTGATACTGGATGACAGAATGTTCTATTGGAAACAGACACACCTAATCCTTTCCAATGTGCTAGGTTGCCACCACCACAATCTCCGACACACGCTACAACTCGAAAAACAGAGTCATACGCTCACTAACAATAAAATGCAATATGAATACTGTTATTTTTTTGTCGAAATCTATGAATACTGGCTACCTCCATGAAGACAATAAACCTCTTGCCGTAATCACTTGTGCTTGACTGCGTGGCCCCACAATGCGACCTGCAGCTTTGTCATACTCGTAGAAAAGTTTTACCTGTAACAATTGTTTGACCATAAAATTTGCTACGTAAAACACACTATAATTACTAAAATGAGTGCCGACAATTTTACGAATAAGTTTTATCACATTTTGCAGTGTTCCTACGAAATGAAGAAATATTTGTAAGGGGAGTGAGTTCTTTCAAAATAAAACCTTACCAAGAAATAAATGACTGAGCTTTACATTTTAAGATCGTTATATTAGTGAAGTAATGAAATATTAATAAAATGAGAAGTATTTTTGAATATAAAATACCTAAAACATTAAAAATAATATGTGGATATATATTTCGAGATCACATACTTTTTTTCTTCTCAATTACCTGTCTCATTTGTCTTTTTTATGTACTCAAAATATAATAAATTTTTATTCCTACACAATAAAAATGACTACATTATAAACTGATACTATCATTGTGAATTAGCGAGATGGTGTAATGGCAACACGCTGGACTCGCGTTCGGGAGGATGCGGGTTCGTGTCCCGGTCCGGGCATTCTAATTTTAGTTTTCCATGGTTTCACTCCAGTCAAATGCTAGTATGGTCCCTTAATAAAGGGCATGGCCGATTCCCTTCAATTGTGGTGTTTTTGTGTGTACGCTTCTCTAATAACCCCGCTGTCGACGAGACTTTAAGTAAAGATAATTAAAAAAAACATATTAAATATAAAAATTCACTTACTTTAACTTCGTCGAACAGTAGAACTGTAAATTGTTTCCTTCCTTCAAGTCTAGAATACCAATTTTCATAAACATCAGTATATCCTTAAGTATTCTTTGCCTCATATTGATGCGTGACGCCCAGTGACGCAGTGATAATAGCGCGGGAAGAGGAAAAAGAATTTAATTGCGAAGTAACATTTATCCTCTCTTTCCATAGTACCTCAAAGTATTGTAATAGGGTTTGTTAACGTCCCCTGGTGTTTTTCCTGAAGGCTTACAAACTGACTTAAGATAAAAGCAATGAAGTGTCAGTGAGCAGGCCAGGTCATCCGCCCGCCTCTCTAATGACCCATCGCCTCTAGCAGATTACTCTCTGCGATAACAACAATGTGTATGAGGACTAGCAGCAACACTAGAAGCCAAGGGGGTTGGCCCGAGCCAGCCGGTTTTAGTAACAGTAGGTACATTGATTGGGGCACGCTGACGTCACTATAGCGCAGCGACTGGCCAGTCGAGACTGCAGCTAAGGGTAAAACTAGTATATAATACTCGTTTGCACGTTGGTACAGCTACTGTTTTGCAATACATATCAAACATATCCTGTTCTTTGATATACTTATATTGTTGCCAGGAAAGAGATTTATAGAAAAATAAAATCGTCATTAGCTTATGCAAGAAAAAGGTGGATGAACATCGCATTTCATGCACATGGAATCATTCCGCAGAATATCATCCTGGAATTAGCTGAAGATAACTGTTAAATATTAGTCAGACCTAATAAAACAAATACACTTAATTTATATATATACACAAATCTGTCCTGCGGTGTTCAAATAAATTAACAAAAAAAATTTTATTTTTAAATTTTTAGAATACTGCAAGGGAGCCATGAAAGTTTTACTGCTTTTAGTATGTTAGCAAACGTTAGTTACACATTATATGTAATAACAAAATTCTCACACAAAAACAAGCATACTGATGAATATAAATATATTACCTTAAGGTCAGTGCTTCTGAAGAAGGTGTGCAAGCGTTCTCTCCTTATTCTTTTCTGCCCACATGACTTTCGCTTGACTATTTAAATGCTGCATTCTTATAAATGTCCTAGTTCTCGCAAACTTCTTTACCACTTTTTTGTCGACCTGTGGAAATTGTTCGTCCATTTTCACGAAAATGTTTTGCACAATACCTTTTCAGTTTTGTAAGCCGAACTCGTGGTGTATATTAAACATTTATTCGGCGCACTATAGAGTTCCCACAAATTTTGATGATGGGACAGTTAATTTTCCATGGCTCACCTACAAATACAAAAAAATGAAAAGTCACGTTTACACCGCAAACAGCAAACGAATTAAAATAATTATAACGTAGCGGAAATTTTCAAACCCTCGTTCTTAATATCCCGAACCAGATATACAGCTACATATCTTAACGCTTCATTTTCTTCCGACGATCTTGTCAAGGACGTGACCATAGCTTATTCTTGAACCTCCTAGTTTTCTTCGTCTTTGTTTTCTGTTGCATTCACACTTAACTCAGTGAACATCAGGCTAGTCAGAAAAGGCTTTGTCTTGAACCATCGTCCTCAATACATTCTCCTTGCGGTAGAGGAAGTTCGTATCCCAGTAACATTTGCCAGAACCTGTATTTAAAATCTGTTGGTGTTGGAGTAATAAGTACTACCGATACTTCTGCGATGAGAAACGAAACTTTCAAGGAAGTTCTTGTTAAAGCGATATTNTTGGAGTAATAAGTACTACCGATACTTCTGCGATGAGAAACGAAACTTTCAAGGAAGTTCTTGTTAAAGCGATATGTTATGCAAGTTATTTAAATGTGTTGGTTTTCTGAAGATAATTCTGTGAGTAACGTAAAGATCGTGCACATATTAATAAACCTTTCTGAAAAGGCATCAGTGTTTTGTGTCCTACGATTCTCAAGTTAAAAAAAAACCATTTCTTCAATTTCTATAATTGTTTCTAACTGCTCCTTCAAACGAAACTTGAATGAGTGAAACTTGTATTCATCACATCAAAAAACACGTCAACTAAAAAAAAACATTGACCGATTTCCGGGCGTTTAGGATATTTTGATGACTGTCGTGTTGCTGTGGTGTACGAAAACAATTGCACAGCAAATTTTATTTCCTGGCGAGTATTTCCCTTTAACTGAATGTGAAGAGGTGTAAGTTTTGGAGGCAAACTTTTGTTCCGTATTTTCAATTATGACTTGCACGTAACAACTTTTCCACACGAGAGTTGTATTCCATAATCCAAAAATGATTTCATAACAATTTTATGGCATATAGCATATCTGTGAAAACCCACATAGTATTTGTACTGAGGGGGTTTTCAAACGTTGTGCTGGATGGTGATATATTCAGTTTTTTTCATAAGCGTATATTACTTTCGCCCATGTCACAATTGCAACGAAAGAAAATTACCTTTCCTCAAGCGTTCTTATTCCTCCAAAAAGCAGTTATTTTCCCAGTTCTCAATCTATGTCATAAAATATAGGCTGTTTCCACTTTAAAGCCAATCCTTGATCCATAATAACTTGTACATTTATATTTGGCCCAAGTATTTCGTCTTCACTTTGATCATAACATAATCTTGAATCTGCATTCATCTCTTCAAATGACAGAATTGTTACCCGCTCTATTTAATTTATGATTTTAGATGTAACTTCAAGGACTGTTAACACTTCAGTTTAAATGCCTCGCGTACACCTCGAATTTCCAGTCCATTTTAGGAGAGTCGACAACCCCGGAAGTGGCAAGCCCACTTTATTTCTCATGTAAACATAGGCTTTTTAAAAATGGACATGAGAGTGATAGCAGCCTCAATGTCTTCTTTTTTCCAGCAAAACTTATTTTTAGTTAGTAACCTGTTCATTTGTTTGGGCGTGAAAACTTTTTTTAAATTGTTCCGCGTTTCGTTTTTAACTAATTTTGGGTAACACTTATGCAGAATTTTAATTTTCAGCAGCTGTTGTTTGAACATTTAGTTTTCATTTTCCAAACGGGTTTCGACTCCGTTTTATTTCATTTTGTAGGTCAGATACTTTAATTTTCAATAACATAATTTCTTGTTCCACGGTTTTCAATTTCGCTAACAAATTAGCCTCTTATTCCATTTCTTGTTCTGATTGAGTGACATATCTGAGCGTGGTTTTCATCATTTTCGGCACTACTGTGTAGGGAATCGTACAACTTTTTTT
>NQII01007172.1:80933-99698 GCA_002778355.1 Clitarchus hookeri
TTTTTTTTTTTTTTTTTTCTTTTCTTTTTTTTTTTCAGAATCGTACAATTTTTCCACGGCTTTCTCTTCATGGTTCGTAAATAAAGGCGCAGTTCTCTGTCACGGAACGTGTTTTCAATTTTATGCGGTAGATTTAAATGCGGTACAGAACATTGCTTTAACACTTTTCTTCTCTTCTGACTTGTAGGTCTCTTTAGAAGTCTTCAGAAACAAAGTGATCCGAACAAATGTTTACATTTTTCGGATTGAACTTGTCTTGTCGCTTACAAGTTAATACCCACAGTATAAAAATATCAGGGTCGTCTGGATATCTATGAAAACTTAACGTACTGTCACCACGTCCAGAAACGTTTCTGCAAATTGCAACCGCACAAGTGGGCCTAGACAGTCACATCTACGCCTATGACGAAGCACTAAGAAAAAAAAAAGCTTTAATGTGTGATTGTGGTTCACAATAACAAAAAACTAGAGACTTTTCTGTTTGTGCGAGCGTAATACCGCAAATAATTGCAATACAGATATGGCATTGGAAATAAAAACAGCGTACTAAGTTATGTAAAGACGTTCAGGTATAATTACGCGTTGACAACGAAACAGGGGCCCAATTTTTTTAAACTATCGAGAAAAATTCTCTAGTGGATAGTTTTGATACTTCTATGCTGGTGAGACAACTAGCAACTGTCTAGATAAAATTAATGGAATTTTTAAGAATCGATTTTACAACTTGGCATCGTTGCATTTCGTCTCTCATCAGCGAAGCTGCACCAATCACAATCTGTTGTAGTAGGAAAATTTGTTTTAAAACCCATAAATATATATTTTATTTATTTGCAGATAATCTGGGATAAGTAATTGCAACTACCTTTAAAAAACAAACTATCTACAGTGACGACGAAACTATTAACTGATATAAGGTTGAGTTTAAAAGAATACCCCAACTTGGAAGGCCTATATTATCAAAACCAAAAAACCACCACCTTGATTGACCAATAAAATAAACAGTAGAACTGTGAAATTGGTTTACCATACATTATTAAATGTTCAATGTGACCACAATGAGCAGCCCGAACGACATCTATGAGATAATCAAACTCGTTCCACACTCTTGTCAACATGCCCGGTGTTATGGTTTGGATGGCATCTGAAATTCTCATTTTGAGGTCGTCAATGTTAGCCGGCAATAGTGGACGAAACACTTGATCCTTGATGAACCCCAATAGAAAAAAAAGCATGGCGTAAGATCCAGGCTTCTTGAGGGCCAGTGATGAAGAGCCTGGTCACCAACTGCTCTTCACCCAATCCAGCATTGCGGCAACGTTTCGTTCCGATATCCGCGAACAGTTAGGTGCCAATGGGGTGGCGCACCATCCTGCTGGAAAATTAAGTCCCCCGCCCCTAAACGCATAAACTGAAAGTGATCTTCAGTTAAGTAACGCGTAGGAAGAAGGCAGTATTTTTATCGCATGTTAATTTTCTTAACATATTTCACTCTTTTTAAAGGGGTAGCCTTATGTGGTATGTGTACTGTTGTGTCTGTCAGGTGTGCGCGATATCAGTGTTTACCTATATGGACGTATGTCTGCATTTATACGTACGTAGACAAAGTATGCATATATGTTTCCCAACCAATAACATTTCCGACATAGCCATCTCACAACACCAAATAAGGTACTGTATCAGATGTAACATTTTCATTCTTTCATATTTTACAAATAAGCCAGAAGACAGTTTTTAAATAGTTATATCGAAGCATTTAAAAATTGTCTTAATTTCTGAACGTTCGAAGAATACTTTTGTTTGTAAACAGGATGTAAATGGCTCTGAATAATATTAAATGTAAATTTTCTGGCAGATTAAAAAATATCAGCCACTTGGTTCGAAAGTATTTTAATGTGAAATGAAAGTGATGCTACTCCCTACCTGTGGTATACACGCTGGTTAATACGGTCTGAGTTACCTCTCTGACGCAGACTATGGGCGCCTTCGATGTTGAATATGGTAAACAATAATGTAGTCACTCGGTGTTTCAAATGTACTAGGTTATGTTTTTGGCAATAAGAATACAAACATAGCTATTTACTCCGAGACGGTACCTTGCGAGTTGGGAGCCTTAAGGGCTGATTAAAGTACTCGTGCAAAGTTTCTGACATCTTGGGGGATGCTAGAAATTGGGGATGTCCTTGAGCTACGACCCTTGTACTTAGCTGTATTTGTTGTTCTGGGTGTGCTGGCGGTAGGTTGAGGTCTGGTAAGTTAGNTACCGATACTTCTGCGATGAGAAACGAAACTTTCAAGGAAGTTCTTGTTAAAGCGATATTTTATGCAAGTTATTTAAATGTGTTGGTTTTCTGAAGATAATTCTGTGAGTAACGTAAAAATCGTGCACATATTAATAAACCTTTCTGAAAAGGCATCAGTGTTTTGTGTCCTACGATTCTCAAGTTAAAAAAAAACCGTTTCTTCAATTTCTATAATTGTTTCTAACTGCTCCTTCAAACGAAACTTGAATGAGTGAAACTTGTAATCATTACATCAAAAAACACGTCAACTAAAAAAAAACATTGACCGATTTCCGGGCGTTTAGGATATTTTGATGACTGTCGTGTTGCTGTGGTGTACGAAAACAATTGCACAGCAAATTTTATTTCCTGGCGAGTATTTCCCTTTAACTGAATGTGAAGAGGTGTAAGTTTTGGAGGCAAACTTTTGTTCCGTATTTTCAATTATGACTTGCACGTAGCAACTTTTCCACACGAGAGTTGTATTCCATAATCCGAAAAATTATTTCATAACAATTTTATGGCATATAGCATATCTGTGAAAACCCACATAGTATTTGTACTGTGGGGGTTTTCAAACGTTGTGCTGGATGGTGATATATTCAGTTTTTTTCATAAGCATATATTACTTTCGCCCATGTCACAATTGCAACGAAAGAAAATTACCTTTCCTCAAGCGTTCTTATTCCTCTAAAAAGCAGTTCTTTTCCCAATTCTCAATCTATGTCATAAAATATAGGCTGTTTCCACTTTAAAGACAATCCTCGATCCATAATAATTTGTACATTTATATTTGGCCCAAGTATTTCGTCTTCACTTTGATCATAACATAATCTTGAATCTGCATTCATCTCTTCAAATGACAGAATTGTTACCCGCTCTATTCAATTTATGATTTTAGATGTAACTTCAAGGACTGTTAACACTTCAGTTTAAATGCCTGGCGTACACCTCGAATTTCCAGTCCATTTTAGGAGAGTCGACAACCCCGGAAGTGGCAAGCCCACTTTATTTCTCATGTAAACATAGGCATTTTAAAAATTGACATGAGAGTGATAGCAGCCTCAATGTCTTCTTTTTTCCAGCAAAACTTATTTTTAGTTAGTAACCTGTTCATTTGTTTGGGCGTGAAAACGTTTTTCAAATTGTTCCGCGTTTCGTTTCTAACTAATTTTGGGTAACACTTATGCAGAATTTTAATTTTCAGCAGCTGTTGTTTGAACATTTAGTTTTAATTTTCCGAACGGGTTTCGACTCCGTTTTATTTCATTTTCAATGTCAGATACTTTAATTTTCAATAACATAATTTCTTGTTCCAGGGTTTTCAATTTCGCTAACAAATTACCATCTTATTCCATTTCTTGTTCTGATTGAGTGACATATCTGAGCGTGGTTTTCATCATTTTCGGCACTACTGTGTAGGGAATCGTACAACTTTCTTTCTTTTTTTTTTTTTTTACAGAATCGTACAATTTTTCCACGGCTTTCTCTTCATGGTTCGTAAATGAAGGCGCAGTTCTCTGTCACGGAACGTGTTTTCAATTTTATGCGGTAGATTTAAATGCGGTACAGAACATTGCTTTAACACTTTTCTTCTCTTCTGACTTGTAGGTCTCTTTCNTTATGCGGTAGATTTAAATGCGGTACAGAACATTGCTTTAACACTTTTCTTCTCTTCTGACTTGTAGGTCTCTTTCGAAGTCTTCAGAAACAAAGTGATCCGAACAAATGTTTACATTTTTCGGATTGAACTTGTCTTGTCGCTTACAAGTTACTACCCACAGTATAAAAATATCAGGGTCGTCTGGATATCTATGAAAACTTAACGTACTGTCACCACGTCCAGAAACATTTCTGCAAATTGCAACCACACAAGTGGGCCTATACAGTCACATCTACGCCTATGACGAAGCATTAAGAAAAAAAAGCTTTAATGTGTGATTGTGGTTCACAGTAACAAAAAACTAGAGATTTTTCTGTTTGTGCGAGCGTAATACCGCAAATAATTGCAATACAGATATGGCATTGGAAATAAAAACAGCGTATTAAGTTATGTAAAGACGTTTAGGTATAATTACGCGTTGACAACGAAACAGGGGCCCAATTTTTTTAAACTATCGAGAAAAATTCTCTAGTGGATAGTTTTGATACTTCTATGCTGGTGATACAACTAGCAACTGTCTAGATAAAATGTATGGAATTTTTAAGAATAGATTTTACAACTTGGCATCGTTGCATTTCGTCTCTCATCAGCGAAGCTGCACCAATCACAATCTGTTGTAGTAGGAAAATTTGTTTTAAAACCCATAAATGTATTTTTATTTATTTGCAGATAATCTGGGATAAGTAATTGCAACTACCTTTAAAAAACAAACTATCTACAGTGACGACGAAACTATTAACTGATATAAAGTTGAGTTTAAAAGAATACCCCAACTTGGAAGGCCTATATTATCAAAACTAAAAAACCACCACCTTGATTGACCAATAAAATAAACAGTAGAACTGTGAAATTGGTTTACCATACATTCTTAAATGTTCAATGTGACCACAATGAGCAGCCCGAACGACATCTATGAGATAATCAAACTCGTTCCACACTCTTGTCAACATGTCCGGTGTTATGGTTTGGATGGCATCCGAAATTCTCATTTTGAGGTCGTCAATGTTAGCCGGCAATAGTGGACGAAACACTTGATCCTTGATGAACCCCAATAGAAAAAAAAGCACGGGGTAAGATCCAGGCTTCTTGAGGGCCAGTGATGAAGAGCCTGGTCACCAGCTGCTCTTCGCCCAATCCAGCATTGCGGCAACGTTTCGTTCAGATATCCGCGAACAGTTAGGTGCCAATGGGGTGGCGCACCATCCTGCTGGAAAATTAAGTCCCCCGCCCCTAAACGCATAAACTGAAAGTGATCTTCAGTTAAGTAACGCATAGGAAGAAGGCAGTATTTTTATCGCATGTTAATTTTCTTAACATATTTCACTCTTCTTAAAGGGGTAGTCTTATGTGGTATGTGTACTGTTGTGTCTCTCAGGTGTGCGCGATATCAGTGTTTACCTATATGGACGTATGTCTGCATTTATACGTACGTAGACAATGTATGCCTATATGTTTCCCCAACCAATAACATTTCCGACATAGCCATCTCACAACACCAAATAAGGTACTGTATCAGATGTAACATTTTCATTCTTTCATATTTTACAAATAAGCCAGAAGACAGTTTTTAAATAGTTATATCGAAGCATTTAAAAATTGTCTTAATTTCTGAACGTTCGAAGAATACTCTTGTTTGTAAACAGGATGTAAATGGCTCTGAATAATATTAAATATAAATTTTCTGGCAGATTAAAAAATATTAGCCACTTGGTTCGAAAGTATTTTAATGTGAAATTAAAGTGATGCTACTCCCCACCTGTGGTATACACGCTGGTTCATACGGTCTGAGTTACCTCTCTGACGCAGACTATGGGCGCCTTGGATGTTGAATATGGTAAACAATAATGTAGTCACTCGGTGTTTCAAATGAACTAGGTTATGTTTTTGGCAATAAGAATACAAACATAGCTATTTACTCCGAGGCGGTACCTTGCGAGTTGGGAGCCTTAAGGGTTGATTAAAGTACTCGTGCAAAGTTTCTGACATCTTGGGGGATGCTAGAAATTGGGGATGTCCCTGAGCTACGACCCTTGTACTTAGCTGTATTTGTTGTTCTGGGTGTGCTGGCGGTAGGTTGAGGTCTGGTAAGTTAGNTGAGCTACGACCCTTGTACTTAGCTGTATTTGTTGTTCTGGGTGTGCTGGCGGTAGGTTGAGGTCTGGTAAGTTAGTCAGCTTTTTTCTGGGCTCGTTCTAGTTGGCATTGTGAACTCCGCTAGCTTCCTGCTGCTGGTTGACACTTCGTCCTCGATGCAGACTCTCTACGATGGACTGTTCCGAGGTTCTCTCCCCGGTGACATGACGAGTATCTCACTGACTGGCTGACTGACTCCCGCTCTCGGTATCGCACTTCGCGTCCCGACTTGGTGATACGACTATTCTATTTCCGTCACACGACTGGCTAACCTCGCGTCTCGGCATGGCGCTCCTGGCGAGCCCTCACCCATCTGTCACCTCGCGGCATGGCCGCCGCACAACTGATTGTACATCACTGATTCTGCCGGAGTCTGACCCCTGGCCTCGGCGAACTGACTGACTCGACTGACTCCTACATCACTGGCCCGACTGCCACCTCTCGGTGCGGGGATACAACAACTGAGACACCTCTGCCTCGCGGCGAGGCCACGGAACAACTGACTAACTTCCTTCACATGTCGGGACTCTTAACACCCTTCGGTGCCCTCCTCCAAAGATCCTTAACGTGTCGCTCTAGTTGTGGAGTGGAGAGAGGGGAAGGGGGCTCTAGCGTACATCTGAATTATCTGGCCACATGTTAATGTTTTCATGCGTGTTGCTGGGGGAAAGGTGGGGGTCCACGGCACAACTTCCAAGCCCTGTCAGCCCTTCTCCCGCGGCTAACTAGTGTTGTATCGGCGAAACTCAGCTTACCTCGGTATTTCTTCGGCGCATGTCCAAGTTCTCACCCGGTTTTGCTCGGGGTGGGGGAGGGGAAACGCAGCACAACCTCGACACGTGTTAACTGCCTATCTGTCCTCTGGGGCCGGCCTGTCCTCCTGTCCTCGCAGCACGGGTTAATGGGCGGCACATGTACTGGGGGCCCTATGCTGGGTAACCTGGTTTAAGAGGGCAGACGGTGTGACAGTGGTGCTTATAAATACTAACAATGCAGCGTAAGTCAAAATAATTTATTAGTTAATTTGTTGTTGAATAAAAATACAACTAAATAAGTAAGTGAACCAGCAAGATTGTAAATGAGAAAAGATTTTATCATATTCTAGCAACTTAATGGGCTAGTACTGTACAATAAAAGTAAAGGTTGTGCTTGTTGAAGATTGTTTAAATTGTCTGAAAATTAATACACTNTGGGCTAGTACTGTACAATAAAAGTAAAGGTTGTGCTTGTTGAAGATTGTTTAAATTGTCTGAAAATTAATACACTTTACATGTAACGCTGAAAATAAAATATATACACCTGCGAGATACTTAGGGAAGCTTCCGTAAGACACTAAGGCATAAAATAAAACAGCCTGATGATCAGTTCAGGATTGCAACTACTCTTATGTAAAACTTAAAATATGGAAAAAAACTCAGTTTTTTTTTAATGTTTTGAAAGATATAATCAAACATTTAATACATAATGGTTTATGGGGGGGGGGGGATGTCGATTGTTGTCAATATTTCCATACATGCAAACCCTCACACATGGAGTCTGTTACCGTACCACAGCCGGAATGGCGCCCATGGTTATGCTTCGCAACAAGAATACTCAACTGGTCACAATCCGATACTTCTATAATGTGCAGTATGAGCAAACAAGAAGTCGCATCTGTGTGGCGCCTGCGTCATTTCACTTTCGACCAATCTTTTGCACTGACTGCAACGAGACCAGGAGCACGAGTTCTTTATGCGATGACGTCATGTATGCGGCAAGTTGTTGAACATTAGGTTAGAAATTTGGAAGTAGGCCGTTATTAGCAGTGACATGCATCTAGAAGTAGTGTATGCTACCTTTTTTAGTCTGTAAAATGTTTCAAGGAGCTATATTTAATGCAGCTAAGGTGGCGTACATCCGCTGATTTAAGTTGTTCTAGGAGGAATGTTGTTAATATCATTTATGATACATCACTAGACACTGGCTGTCAGAAAGGTGCACTCGTTCATGAAATAGAATAAACTGTAAATTAAAAAATGTAGAATTTCTTGTAAACTGTATTTTGCAAATGAAGGTTATATATAAGTGAAAACATATTGTAGACTAAAGAGCAGTAACGAAAATTACCCCTGAGGAAGAGAGATGCGTGATTTTTTAATTGCCGGGCAGCTGTCAATGACTCAGAAGGTTTAATCAACAACACCTCAAACAGTAATAATGGTTCTAAACTAACTTTGCTAGCGTATTACTACAATAATTACTTACTAACGAAACATGATTACCAAACATGATTAGGAGTTACGTAAATAACGCACTGAGAAAACAATACTTAGTTACAGTTAGATGTACCGGAGACATATAGCTTAATTTGATAGGTATTAGAAATGGAATTAGAAAATTTACAGCGGCTTTACGAATGTTTCAGACAGCTATTGACAAGATTACTCTTATAGTTTTCTTACTAGCGCAAAACTTACACGACATAATGATTCATAATACTTTGTAGTTTGTAACTGTCAACACTGTCTGCCAGGGCCAGTGCAAAGTAACTTCGTGTCCTAGGCGAAAGACGCCTCTCCCCTTTCTCGTTATCATTCTTTTTTTTTTTTATTTGTCTCGGGTAACATTCACTTATAATAATAGTCAAAAGTCTCACTTGTGAACTTTTTTAGATTTAGCTGTATACTTTCGAAATATTTAAAATAGAAATCAGTTCAATAGTTATAAATAAAATCATGCACAATCAAAATAATAATTAAAATGTATATATATTTCAGTAAATCATACTATCTTTCCGGCATGCAAATGTTGAACAATAGTTCATAAAGGCGTGATACATGCAAGAATATTAACTCAGTGTAGCAGAAACAACAATAAAATTGCAAAGGATTTAATTCATTAATTTTTTCCCTACACCTTTGTAGAAGTTCAAATACGTTCACTTAAGTCAAAGGTTTTGTCTATAAAGATAATCTGACAATCCTACTGGTCTCCTTTTTTCATAGACGAGCGGGTGTACCTCAGAAAAACTCTACTCGCAGGAATCTACAGATACATGCCGATTCAGCAAAATTCCAAATGAATAAATAAATTAAGCACATTAACTTATAATATGGACTNATTCATAATACTTTGTAGTTTGTAACTGTCAACACTGTCTGCCAGGGCCAGTGCAAAGTAACTTCGTGTCCTAGGAGAAAGACGCCTCTCCCCTTTCTCGTTATCATTCTTTTTTTTTTTTATTTGTCTCGGGTAACATTCACTTATAATAATAGTCAAAAGTCTCACTTGTGAACTTTTTTAGATTTAGCTGTATAATTTCGAAATATTTAAAATAGAAATCAGTTAAATAGTTATAAATAAAATCATGCACAATCAAAATAATAATTAAAATGTATATATATATTTCAGTAAATCATACTATCTTTCCGGCATGCAAATGTTGAACAATAGTTCATAAAGGCGTGATACATGCAAGAATATTAACTCAGTGTAGCAGAAACAACAATAAAATTGCAAAGGATTTAATTCATTAATTTTTTCCCTACACCTTTGTAGAAGTTCAAATACGTTCACTTAAGTCAAAGGTTTTGTCTATAAAGATAATCTGACAATCCTACTGGTCTCCTTTTTTCATAGACGAGCGGGTGTACCTCAGAAAAACTCTACTCGCCGGTATCTACAGATACATGCCGATTCAGCAAAATTCCAAATGAATAAATAAATTAAGCACATTAACTTATAAGATGGACTTACAATTGTATTCTAAAACTTTCTGAGGCACCTTTCTTGCACACCTTGTAACTCACTAGACATCTCAGTAACATTAACATCTTTTGTAGTCTTCACGAGTCAGCAGTTTTTGAGCTTTACACACTATTCAAATACATACCGGGTAAGCTTTTCCTGCACTATTAGACGCCACCAATGTTATATTGTAATAAATATGTTACTGGACAATATAAAAAATATTTACCTTAAATAAACTTTGTAATGATCAGATCAGTTATATGACTTTATAAATTTTTATAACCAAGTTGTAAAGAACGTTTCCTATTCCATTGACCGTTTTGCCACCCTCAGCTTCTGGGTGCAGTAGTTCACCTAAATGAACGCGCCGGCTTTATTTCCTGCTTGTTTATCACATTACAGCCCAAAACAGAAAAATTAATTTTTATATGAAAAAGTCATTCAGTGCTGTAAGTCTTTTCTTTAAATAATGTGTTTTAATTTAGTAAGTATTTGACTACAACTGAAAAAAAAAATCATGGCCCTGTAATATTTTAAGAATAATTTAATTTGTAAATTTTCAAGTCAATTCGAGTGTGTTTCTGTAGTAGTGACCCATAATACACAAATGTATATTTTAATTAGGTACGTACAATAGGGTGTCCCTAATTTTTTAACTAATAAATTTTGTTACGCAGATGGCCTTATTTTTTTTTGCTTTACTATATAATACTCGCACAGCATATTTCAACTTATTTGGAGTACTACAACACGTGCCTACTTGCAACGGAACATGTTCATACAAGTTTCATATTGTACCTAAGGCAACGAAAAGTGGAAGAAGAAGAAAGAAAACTAGTTTCATCTACTTCTTCCACATCGCACGAGATATCACATCAAGAATTACTTGGTAGTTTTCTCAGCTCCGACGAAGAGTATTTGTTTGAGACATCAAACGCTGTAGCGGCTGAAACGCCTGGAAAAAGAGGAAGAAAGGATTTTGTCTCGCCGAAACTGATAGCTGCTTTGGACAGATGTAAGCTGAGCATTGGGGACTCCGTCTGTATTTTTCAGGCTACAGTGGAAGCGCTAGGTCTCAGCATCGACGAATATCCAATTAACAAATTATCAATTCAAAGGATTCTGTCTCAGATGAGGAAGGCAAAAGCTGAAGCTATAAAGACTGATTTTCAAAATGGTGTTCCTGATGTAGTCAACGTTCATTGGGATGGCAAANTGATGTAGTCAACGTTCATTGGGATGGCAAATTATTACCTGGCTTGGATGCCAGGAGTCCTAAAGAAGAGCGACTTCCAGTCCTGCTTTCGCGTGAAGAAAAGGAACAACTTATTTCTGTGCCAAAACTGGATAGTTCTACTGGAAACGTCCAGGCCGGAGCCGTTTTGGAGGCGCCTCATGATGGGAANATCAATTCAAAGGATTCTGTCTCAGATGAGGAAGGCAAAAGCTGAAGCTATAAAGACTGATTTTCAAAATGGTGTTCCTGATGTAGTCAACGTTCATTGGGATGGCAAATTATTACCTGGCTTGGATGCCAGGAGTCCTAAAGAAGAGCGACTTCCAGTCCTGCTTTCGCGTGAAGAAAAGGAACAACTTCTTTCTGTGCCAAAACTGGATAGTTCTACTGGAAACGTCCAGGCCGGAGCCGTTTTGGAGGCGCCTCATGATGGGAANTTTCTGTGCCAAAACTGGATAGTTCTACTGGAAACGTCCAGGCCGGAGCCGTTTTGGAGGCGCCTCATGATGGGAACATCGATGACCAGGTGAAAATAATGTTCTATGACACAGAATGTTGGAATGTTTAATTACATTTATTAAACCATTTGTAAATATATCACACAATAACTGAGACAATGTTCGTTCATGCGTGACACCTGATCACCGCAGCAGGTAGTCGAGAATGTGTCTGTAATTCTAACCATTAATAAACGTTCGCGTAAAGAACTATCAAAGCAATTTATGTACCTCAATGAAATATTAAAATCAATAAGCATACAAGTAGGGGAACAATGTTGAAAAATATAAGGAGCCTTACTGGAGTAAAGTAGGCATCACTCTGTTACCTTATAGCAGCATCTACGTAACATGAGTCCATGAAAGTATATGGGTTTGTAGACGTAGTCCTGCCTCTTTTAAGTATAAGCTGAATTTTAGAAAATTTTTGTTTAAACAAAATATAGCGATGTAATATTTGTCTGGTATTTTAGGGCAATTACTTAATAAAGATTTAAACATTGGTAGTACTTTGGGATTTTCTGTGATAAAAAATTTCAAATCTGACATGTCTTCAGCAGATTTCCCATTGTTCAGATACCAGAAACTATATTTTCTTCGGACAGTACAGTAACAGATCAGACATGTCTATATCATATAATATTATATAATAAATCCACATTTAGAACACCTCATATTGCTTCTTATAACAACAGGTCACACAATACTNTCATATAATATTATATAATAAATCCACATTTAGAACACCTCATATTGCTTCTTATAACAACAGGTCACACAATACTTCAAAAGCGTGTCTTAATATGATACAGAATTGAGCCCCATGATGGATGTACTATTGGGACAATATATTGAAAAATTTTCATACTTAAAAGTGTTCAAGTGGCTGTGTGTCAAATGATTATAACTGACATGTGTATATTCTCGTGTCAGATCAGCGAACATCGTTGCCGAGATCGCTCAGCCCATACTTGCAGCCAATTTTCCAGCTTCAATCCCAAAATGGTCAGTTTCATAACAAAGCGCCTCACGAACTGCCTCTGCGTTAATCAACAACAATAAAAAGTTAATCAGTGTTTAAATCGTAGAGTGAAAATGGGGTAGAGTGTGCATGGAAACTGCGCGCTAGGCACTCTCCGTGCTCCAAAATATTGCAACTGCTTTGCTGCCAACAGCACTGTCAAAGTAATTTGGATAGGATTTGTGGTAAGAATACGGTTTATGAAAAAGTGCTCTGTGAAGTTTTTACACTTTCTCTAACCTAGTTTCATTTGTAAATAATTTTCTTCGGGTGGGTCTGTTGGAAACTTCGAATGTAAAAAATTTACGTTCTCCACTGTTGACCGTGTTACTTTGAAAGTTGTACCCGCGATATGCAAGTCAATGTTAAGGACATGCGCACAAGATGAAAGTCGCTCTAACTCATTTAGTCTATGGTTAGAACACGGAAACAGATTATTGCGCTACTGGCATGCGCATTATACCTCATATTTCCTAATTTGGTACCAGTGCATTAATCGCGGGTTACTGTGAAATTGCCAAGGACATCGATTATTTTCTGCTGAGACAATTCCTACTTCAGTAGGCGTAAAACAAAAAAATAAACCTATTCCATTGATCGTATGTTTTTATTTCCCTGACATTTTAAAATCAGAAGTGTTTGTCATAATCCACTGTCAACTTCACTGGATATATGCCGACACTAATGAACATTTACTATACGCAGCTAGGCAGAGATTTTTTTTTCAGAGGTATAATTTAAAAGTGCAGAATGTACTGCGAAGAGCAGTACTTGTGTTCCGATTTAATAGAGCGGCCAGTGGAATGCACCGACAGCCGGAGGCCAGCCGAAGAAGTGTGNTCATATAATATTATATAATAAATCCACATTTAGAACACCTCATATTGCTTCTTATAACAACAGGTCACACAATACGTCAAAAGCGTGTCTTAATATGATACAGAATTGAGCCACATGATGGATGTACTATTGGGACAATATATTGGANCTTAATATGATACAGAATTGAGCCACATAATGCATGTAGTATTGATCGGAAAATTTTCATACTTAAAAGTGTTCAAGTGGCTGTGTGTCAAATGATTATAACTGACATGTGTATATTCTCGTGTCAGATCAGCGAACATCGTTGCCGAGATCGCTCAGCCCTTACTTGCAGCCAATTTTCCAGCTTCAATCCCAAAATGGTCAGTTTCATAACAAAGCGCCTCACGAAATGCCTCTGCGTTAATCAACAACAATAAAAAGTTAATCAGTGTTTAAATCGTAGAGTGAAAATGGGGTAGAGTGTGCATGGAAACTGCGCGCTAGGCACTCTCCGTGCTCCAAAATATTGCAACTGCTTTGCTGCCAACAGCACTGTCAAAGTAATTTGGATAGGATTTGTGGTAAGAATACGGTTTATGAAAAAGTGCTCTGTGAAGTTTTTACACTTTCTCTAACCTAGTTTCATTTGTAAATAATTTTCTTCGGGTGGGTCTGTTGGAAACTTCGAATGTAAAAAAATTACGTTCTCCACTGTTGACCGTGTTACTTTGAAAGTTGTACCCGCGATATGTAAGTCAATGTTTAGGACATGCGCACAAGATGAAAGTCGCTCTAACTCATTTAGTCTATGGTTAGAACACGGAAACAGATTATTGCGCTACTGGCATGCGCATTATACCTCATATTTCCTAATTTGGTACCAGTGCATTAATCGCGTGTTACTGTGAAATTGCCAAGGACATCGATTATTTTCTGCTGAGACAATTCCTACTTCAGTAGGCGTAAAACAAAAAATAAACCTATTCCATTGATCGTATGTTTTTATTTCCCTGACATTTTAAAATCAGAAGTGTTTGTCATAATCCACTGTCAACTTCACTGGATATATGCCGACACTAATGAACATTTACTATACGCAGCTAGGCAGAGATTTTTTTTCAGAGGTATAATTTAAAAGTGCAGAATGTACTGCGAAAAGCAGTACTTGTGTTCCGATTTAATAGAGCGGCCAGTGGAATGCACCGACAGCCGGAGGCCAGCCGAAGAAGTGTGNAGCAGTACTTGTGTTCCGATTTAATAGAGCGGCCAGTGGAATGCACCGACAGCCGGAGGCCAGCCGAAGAAGTGTGGCAAGCCTGGCTGGCAGCCGACCACTCAGGCCGCAGCGCCACTGGCCGCGACGTCGCCGCCCTCCGACGTAATTATCATCGCCGCCGGTATCAGAGGCCCGGGGGAGGGCATTGTTATGGCAAGCAGGCGCGCACACCCCTCCCACCTCCTTCCCCCAACAAGCAACGCCGGGGGTAGAGAGAACCTTTGCCGATATTAAGGGGCGCCATCTGGCAACACCGCCCGGCATACCAAGCAGGCTGCCCTTACGCATTACAGCTTCCCCACCCCCAAATCCTCTACGCTTCTACCCTTGCAGACAACCTCCCCACTCCCCTTCATCATCAAAACCGTGGCGTCTTCTCCGGCTACACAGCGTGTTCCTCGAATTACTTCTAACGAATACTAACGTCCGTCTCGCACGAATACCTACGTTATGAATTTGTGACAAAGGTAATTTGCCATAAATCAGATAAATCTGATGAGAACTACTTAAAAGTGCTCTATTGTGATCGCAGACAGCCCACTTATTATTGCAGCGACTCATTCCATGGTAACATTGATTCAGAGTGAATCCTCCTGTTATTTGACACTTCTTTCAAGCCTTTTATTTATCCGAAATCAGGAAGCAATTTAACAGAATTTCCACAAAGTAATTATTCACTAATTAACTATTTGAGTATACATATGTGTTAAAATTGGCTGCTGTCTCTACGTTCATATCCACAGTCCCTCTTATACGACCTTTTAAAAGTTTATTTTTATTCAATGTAATTTTTTTTTTNTCTCTACGTTCATATCCACAGTCCCTCTTATACGACCTTTTAAAAGTTTATTTTTATTCAATGTAATTTTTTTTTCTGTTGTTGTTGCAAGCGAGTCTATTACAATAGTGTGTGTGAATAAAATTGCCTATCCTTAATCAAGGGCTACTCAATTCAACCACGGCAGGATGATAACATTAATACACGTGTATAATGATAATGTAAATAGTCAAAGTTTGTACATACAAACACATACTATACACCTGAAACAGTCAAAATGGTTCAATGCCAGTGAAATTATAGAAAATTGTTCAGCAGTAAACCAGTGACTGCCTACTTATTATCTTAGTGACTTAATTTAATAAGTTGTGTAGTGATTTCTGCTGAATCATAGCAAATAACACTACTCCAAGACATTGGTTTGCAGTTAGTTTGACTAATGCGCTTGTCGGTTACAGAATAACTTATTGTAGTGAATATTATTTCAAGAGCTTATTTCAGTGAACGTGTAGGTGTTCCTTTTTTTTTGGTCAATAAAAGGAACTTACTTGTCCAAATTCCAGAGAAAACATGAAACATAATAGTTTCAAAAGGCGGTACTCAAGAAAGGACGTAAATTTATTTATTTGAATTAAAACAAATACAATAATAATGTTACTGGAGGCTCATTCTCTACAACCATTTCTATAACTACCTGCCAAAACAAGTTTTGTAAATCGTTTACCGTATTAATATCAAGATTATGGGACAGGTTGGTCAATGCAATCGGAATAGCAACATAAAAAGTCACAGTTAAAATTATTCGTCAAAATTTGTTAAAAACATGCAAACATCATCATGACTAGAAAATTCCTGTGCTTAGTCCTATTTACCTGTACACAGAAAGCAGTTGTTTAATAATTATCTTATTTATTTGAACTTATCAATATATTGTCAAGTTAAAGGTGCGTATAAATAATTACATATCGATACATACATACGAAAACCTTGTAAACAATATTTTTGAGTACGGATATGGCCCAAACATTTTCGTTTCTATAAATTACAAAGCCTTACTAATGATAACCAATAAAACGCTGCAATAATTTTTTATACGTGTTATTAAACATAAAAAGAAGTTAGTGATATAACTAATAAGCCTACTTTCCTCAACATGGGTGCAATTAATTTTTTAATAATTTCAGAAAAACTGAGTTTGTACGAAGAACTTGACGTCTCTTTGAAAGCAATAACTTTAGAAATAAAGCCAGAAACCTATGCAACAGTACTGAGACAATTATAAATAAACACATGCCTTACCCGGGACTTGAACCCAGAAAACCTTGTACTACAAACTTGAGTGCGGCCTTTATTTTGAAAATAAGTGACTGATCCACATAAAACATGAAAGTTTACATGCCCTACTGTTGCGCTACTTGTGTGAAGAATTCGATGGAAATGGGTTGTTAGGTCCCTGAGATATTACATAAAAAACTTCATTTTCATATTTTATGTTATCATATAAAATGCCATTAAAAGAGGCTCTATGTACGAAGATTCTAATGTATACTGCCTACAAACCAACTTTGGCTGAATTTGGCTAAATTNATTAAAAGAGGCTCTATGTACGAAGATTCTAATGTATACTGCCTACAAACCAACTTTGGCTGAATTTGGCTAAATTTTTTAATATATATGTCAAAATGCCTAAATTATTTATTAAGCGGCTATATTGAATATCGTTGTCTTACAAATCTAAATCATGAAAGTTTACATGGCCGTCTGTTGTATTTACATTGCATTATCTGGTACTAATTTATTCCAAATGTTCCATTATAACATTTGGTGGGAATAGGTTGATTGGTGCTCGAGATATGGCATAAAACCTCAATAGTTTTCATGTGGCGATCTTCAAAAATGGATAACAAAAAGTAATTTAGTAGAAATTTCGATGATTGTGTACTGCCAATATTAAAAATTAAGTTAAAATGTATTGCGTAGTGTCTTAGATACGACCACAAAACTTAAATGATTTTAGAGCAGCAATTTTGAAAATAAGTGTGTCCTGCTTTAAAAAAATATATTTAATATTGTGACCTATCAAAATACAACATCTTCGCCAAATTTTGTAAGAATATGTTGATTGTTTCCCAAGATACGAGATAAAATCATATTTTTTATTGGTAGGGCTATCTTACATAATGGGAGAAAAACGAGGATCTGAATAGAAAAATTTGATGGTTGTAGTAGGTACTGCCAACATAAAAAATTAAGTTGGAATTTTATTCGCTAATAAAATTTACAGTCCGAAATGATTATATACCCACGATTTTGAAAATAAGAGTCTGGTCTGCATAAAACATACCAGTAGACACCTCCTGCTGCAGTACTATTTGTTTGCCATATTTGNGAAAATAAGAGTCTGGTCTGCATAAAACATACCAGTAGACACCTCCTGCTGCAGTACTATTTGTTTGCCATATTTGGAAAGAATCTAGAAATTGTTTCCCGACATATAGCGAAAATCTTAATATAATCGCATGGTGATATATTTCAAAATGGCAGGCAAAGTTTCACAATGTATGGACAAATGATATGAGTAATATATACTATCAGCATACAAATTACAGTTGAGATTGATTACATGGTTTCGACGACAGAGCATTCTAAGTTTAAATTGCTATATGGCTGCCATTCTGAATATACACTGAGGAGTCAAAAAAACTTGTACACCTGCCTAATATCGTATAGGGTCCCCGCGAGCAAGCAGGAGTGCCGCAACACGACGTGGCATGAAATCGACTAATGTCTGAAGGTATGCAGGAGGCAATTCACACCATGAATCCTGCAGGCCAGTCCACAAATCCATAGGAATGCCAGGCGGTGGAGATATATTCTGAACAGTACGTTGCAAGGCATCCCAGATAAGCTCAGTAATGTTCATGTCTGGTGATTTAGGTGGCCAATGGAAGTGTTTATCGTCAGAAGAGAGTTCCTGGAGCCACTCGGTAGCAACTCTCAACGTGTGGGGTGTCGAATTGTCCTGCTGGAATAGTTCACGTCCACCGGAATGCACAATGGACATGAATGGGTGCAGGTGATGGACAGGATGCTTACGTATCTGTCANGGACAGGATGCTTACGTATCTGTCACCTGTCAGAGTCGTATCTAGACGTATCAGGAGTCCCATTTCACGCCAACTGCACACGCCCCATATCATGATAGAGCCTCCAGCAGCTTGAACAGTCCTCTGTTGACATGTAGGGTCTATGGATTCATGAGGATGTCTTCATACCTGTGCACATCCATCCACCCGATACAATTGGAAACGAGACTCGTCACACCAGGAAACGTGTTTCCAGTCA
>NQII01007173.1:0-53690 GCA_002778355.1 Clitarchus hookeri
GTATCATCTGTTATTTTCTGAACACAGTGAGATTATTTACAAGAGCGTAGATGTAAATGGTTTCGAAGATGTCCCCTAGGGCAAGGACTGGAAAACAACAAGACTGTTTAATGTACGAGTAAAATAGTACGCGCAACGTCCTTTAACAAACGCTGGTTATAAGCTTCTCCTCATGTGAAAATTCAGAATATATGACACAACCAGCCTTGCCTATAAATTATACCCTTGGTTTAAAATACCAAAGGAATGTGAAATATATAATACGAGTAAATGAACGCTGAGCTTCGGCTGTACCTTCCGAGTCATTTGAATTGAGCATCCACTATGGAGGGTGGTAATATAATAATTGTGTTTAATTTTTTTATCCAATTTATTTTTTTGTGCGTATATAAATTACATATACTATAATTATTTGGGGATTTTACATCTAAATGCATATCTGAAACTTATTAATTCAGTGGTGTAAACAATCAATTGAGAGCTTGTTTTAGGTCAAATTTGTGCGAGTGCATGCAGTAGCAGGGCTATAGTTCTATTTTAAATATTATGCCTTACTAGGGTAGTTAAAAATCGACCAAGTTCTATATGGTACACGAATGAAATGAGGGGAATATTTTTGACGAATATTTGTCAAATAGTTGGTTGACTTTGTTAGTTGGTCTGGTAAGTTGGCTTGGTAAGTTAGTGTGACCCTTTGGTATTGTCAGCTCTTTTAGAAATGTTTTGCGAATATTCTGTGNCTCTTTTAGAAATGTTTTGCGAATATTCTGTGAAGATTTTCTGTGAAGAGATTAGCTACGAGACTCTTAGGATACTTTTTTCGAGATTGTCCATCATCGTTTGTTTATATAGGTGCGTGGTATGGCAGGTTGATCTTGTCGGTTGGTCTGTCCTGTTTTGTAGGAACTGGTATCGTCAGGAGCTAGTCCTGGACTAAGTCAGTCTCGTCAGGAAACAGTCTTGGGTGGAATTGGTCTCAGGTGGAGTCAGTCTAGGGCGGAGTTGGTCTTAGGTGGAGTCAGTGTAGGGCGGAGTTGGTCTTGGGAAGAGTTGGTCGTCGAGTCAGTCTTGGGTGGAGTTATTCTTGGGTGGAGTCAGTTTTGGATTGAGTAAGTCTTGAGTGGAGTCAGTCTTGGGCGGAGTTAGTCTTGGGTGGAGTCAGTCTTCTGTGAAGTCAGTCATTAATTAGTATTGCTAGTCGGAATGGTCCCTTGTGACCAGTTAGTAATTTAGAATTGTATGAACTGCGATTTTTCTCGATTTTTCGAGTTCATTGTCTTTGGGGTAAGGTCTAGGTCAACAAGCAACATGGTGGCTAAATCAACAGCTCATCTGGTGGCAAAATCGATAATTAATACATTAGCGTCACCTCGGCGTTGAAAATTAAAACAAATGACAAATGAAAAGAAAAAAAATTACCAGATGGCTGCATACGACAGAATGAGAAAAAGCAAGGAAGGTGAACACCTGTTGGCTTATTAACCAATGAGAAACACTGGTGGCAGGTCAAAAGAGCCTGAGTAATCAACCAATAAAAAATACTTTTAGGGGTGAAGTGAGCTCAAATAATCATCCAATGAGAAACATTAGTGGAGGTATTGGAAGGGAACCGACTAATTAACCAATGAGGGTCAGTGGTCTTCTGGATGTGTTACTGAGGAAACCTTCAGAAATGTAAGTTTTTTATATAAAATTTTAAATAATAATTGTAATAAATGTTTATGAAATTTGGAAATTTATAATTATGTTAATTTTAATAAGTTATACAATTCTGTGATTTTTAGGTTTAAAGTCATACAAAGTCACAGGGTCAAGGTCAAAGATCAAGTTCAAGGTCACTTGGATTCAATATGGTGGCTGAGTGACGTCATATATTGGTGGCTGTTCAGTTTCAGCCCCCCGTACTCACTAAGCCAAAACATTCGTAATTTAATTTTTTTTATAAATGTAGAAAAATTTTTTTTTTATCAAACTGGTATATTTCAAAATTATTTTTAACGGTTTCTATTATTTTTTGGGGATTTTTATTTTATTTAGTTTTTTTCAAAGATATTGAAGGTCATGGACACGGTGTCAAGTTCAAGGTCACAGGTCATGGTCACCGACATCTAACATGGTTGACGAGATTGACACCGGCTGACCTGGCGATGGCAGGTCGTGTCGTGAGCTTATTCGATCTACCTGCTGTCGAACCCTTACCTCCTACAAATACATCTTTAAATAACTTCATTAAAAAAATTCAATTTTTTTATTTTTTGTAATTTTTTAATAGATTTTATTTAAACATTTTTGAAATTTTATTAAATTTTTGGTTTAAGTTAATTTAATGCCACTAGGTACAGGGTCAAGTTAAGGTTGAAGGTCAAGGTCAAAGGTGAAAAACGACCTGCCCAAATCCTTCAAATAGATCGTTTTTGCAAAAAAGGGACACGTTCTTGGAAATGAGGGAATAGTTGCTTTTTGAGGGAAAACGGAAAATTTCAAAGAAAAGGGGAAATTTTAATGGTAAAAGGGAAATTTTGAGAGAAAAATGGAAAAAGGGAAATTTTTCTTAGTGGCGGTTGGCGCCTGTCTCCTATCCCAGATCCCGTGGCGTCTGACTTCTCCAAATATTTCTACTCACCACTTATTGAAAACACCTAAACTACATGCAAAAGTAATGTAAATAAACTACTTTGTAAATTACTTTTTAACAAGGTTAATAGTGGAAATGACAATTGCCAAATGGCAATATCATGCACTTGATCTGATAATAAACCAAGTCTATCACTGTCTTCTCAAGAGCCTTTTTTAGAACAGTAAAGTATGTACTCTGAAGAGACAAGTAAACTGGTATACCTGCCTAATAACTTGCAGGGCCCCTGCGAGCACGCAGAAGTGCCGCAAGACGACGTTGAATGGACTCGACTAATGTCTGAAGGTATGCAGGCGGCAATTCACACCATGAATCCTGCACGGCAGTCCACAAATCCATAGGAATGCGAGGCGGTGGAGATCTCTTCTGAACAGCATGGTGAAGGCATCCCAGATATACTCAATAATGTTCATGTCTGGTGATTTAGGTGGCCAAAGGAAGTGTCTAAAGTCAAAAGAGTGTTCCTGGAGCCACTCGGTGGCAACTCTTGACGTGTGGGGAGTCGCATTGTCCTGTTGGAACTGTCCACGTCCGTCGAAATGCACAATGGACACGAATTGGTGCAGGTGATCGGACAGGATTCTTACGTATCTGTCACCTGTCAGAGTCGTATCTAGAAATATCAGGGGTCCCACTTCATGCCAACTGCACACGCCCCATACGATGACAGAGCCTCCACCAGCTTGAACAGTCCTCTGTTAAGATGTAGGGTCCATGTATCCATGAGGATGTCTCCATTCACGTTCACGTCCTTCCACCCGATACAATTGGAAACGAGACTCGTCTGACCAGGAAACGTGTTTTCAGTCATCAACAGTCCAATGGCGGTGTTGGCGGGCCCAGGCGAGGCGTAAAGGTTTGTGTTGTGCAGTCAACAACGGTACACGAGTGGGCCTTCGTTTCTGAAAGCCCATATCAATGATGGTCCATTGAATAGTTCGCACGCTGGCACTTATTGATCCCCAGCATTTAAATTTGCGCCAATTTGAGAAAGGGTTGCACGTCTGTCACGTAAAGGAGACTTGAGTTACGTTGAATCTGTTACTTTAATATCACTTCATTCGCCGTTCGAGTGAAATTTATATTGTTTAAACGTTGCGTTACTTCGTTATAATTCCGGCGTGATTTCGCTGAACATTATGTTTATATTTTTTCTAACTGTTTTATTAATTTCCTGGTGATTTAACAATCTTCAGATACTGTCCTTTCATTTGTTATGAACTTGAGCTATGGTACAATGTTAAATATCGACTGCAAGATAAGATGTAATCTGGAACACTTTATCATTCGATTTTCTGAGATGATTCTAGTATTGAAATAAGTAACATTCACTCTCTTATTTAGATTAAAATTTTTATTTTTTTTCCCCAGAGCTGTTTTTTTCCCAGAGAAGTTTTTTTTCCCCACGTAGTTGGCTTTGTGAAGTAAATTTTAATAGTTTTTTACAAATTAAAAGAGAAAATCTTGTCATGATTTAATAATTTTCTTTTGAACCCTCATATTTGCCTTAATATTTTCCTCAGACCAGTCCACGAAGTATATACAAACGACATAAAAGATGGCGCTTGAATCATGTTGGTTGCCATCTTCCGCGTCTTAATGATGTCAAATTACCAACATAAAAACACCAAATCATTCTGAGGATCTTAATTCGTTATAATTTTCTAAAATTTCCTCTAAAAAGCGAATGAACTATCCAGATAGTACCAACATCAGAGTTCTCATTGCGAATCAATGAACGTAATAATATAATTTATGGGAAATATGAAAACTTAAAACAACATTGTGCTTCATGTATCGTAAGAATATGGGAGAAAGGAACATCTAGCAAACATAGTGGTAGCAGATTATGAAAGAAATTATTTTGGGAGACGGAATTTGATCACAAATTTTCATAGCAATTTCACCCAAGAGACACTGACAAACGAAGTCAACGGCAGAGTGTAAACTTTTAAAGCTTTTTCCAACTTCGTGTTATTAGGGGAAGGAGGGGCAAGATGATACACATNAACGGCAGAGTGTAAACTTTTAAAGCTTTTTCCAACTTCGTGTTATTAGGGGAAGGAGGGGCAAGATGATACACATAACACCATAATGACTACAACAAATTAAATACTGCGGTGACATGTATAATATTGGTATGCAATAAATATCGTATATTCACGCAATTGTAACTACCACTATTATTTCATCTTGCCCCACATACAGTGAAATTTCTAGTTCCAACGCGAAGAATTCAAGAAAAAAATTAACATTTGTGCTTGTGGAGACATAAATAATTTATACTAACGTGTTTTGGTTGACTATTCAAGTCCTGTTTGAAGTTATATAAAAATTTAGGTTTTTAACAGTTGCCTTTGAAATTGGGCAAACTGCTATGCCTTCCAAGCAGAAATACTGTAAATAAAGTGATGTGGGCTGTTCACGGTAAACTGAGCATTTTCCAAAANTGCTATGCCTTCCAAGCAGAAATACTGTAAATAAAGTGATGTGGGCTGTTCACGGTAAACTGAGCATTTTCCAAAGCCCTGCTTAAGATCTGCTTGTATGCAGATGGTGTATTTTCCACAAAATTTGTAAAATTAATATTTCAATGGGTCTGAGCACTTCATTCGTGCGTCGGTCAAGTGTAATTGTGACATTTTAGAAAAGTAAACATTTTATTANTCAATGGGTCTGAGCACTTCATTCGTGCGTCGGTCAAGTGTAATTGTGACATTTTAGAAAAGTAAACATTTTATTAACGTGCTAAGTCTTACACTTGCGTGCATTACAAATACATAAAGGTGTGCCTAATACCTCTATTTCAACTTTAACACAAGGAACTATTTTTCCTCTGTCGTTACCAACTTTACTGGGCGCATGCCTGTCAGTGTGTCTGGTAAAATATATGCAGTTAGGGGCAGTGATGTTAATCAAAATTTGATTCTGAACAAGCTCAATTATTCGTGAACAGCATTCACATATAATTTGGTAAACGTCTGCAAAAAATATAAATAAGTAGGTAAAAATGTTTCTTGCACGCTTTATATGATTAAACTGATGCCACGATCTGAAGAAGGAAAATTCTTTTGATACTCGAGAGACAATTGCCATTAATTGTTTTTGGGGAGTGGTTTTACTACTCGACCAAGTAAAGTGTACATCTGGAAAATACGTGAACTACACAAGGTCACGTCGTTATCTTCCTTCCTCCTTCTCTTGGTTACCCCTTCCTCCGCCAAGATATGACAAAGAATTCGGCTGCGGGTGTCAGGTGTCGCAGTGACGAGTGGCACAGTGTTGACTCATTAACTTTGCCGTGGTGACACTACTGTGTAGGCTGGTGTCTGTAGAAGTTGCTTATATTAGTGCCAACAGGTGCACGCGCGCCTGCGCAGACAGCTAATACAATCCATTCACGGTTACTTCACACTTTTCAGAAGCCTTGTTAACCTTCTACTTTCAGGATACTCCTCCGCCTTATATGCAAACTAAGCTTAACTAAGTCTAGAAAATTACACTAAAGGACGACGCACCGAATTGATCCGCACTCAGTTGTAATGATATTTTGCATGAGAACTATTTCTTTCTAGGTGCTACAAACATACATGTTTTCTCACCGTTTTCCTTNGTTGTAATGATATTTTGCATGAGAACTATTTCTTTCTAGGTGCTACAAACATACATGTTTTCTCACCGTTTTCCTGCGTATTTATTGTAAATTAACAATTAAAATTTAGAAATAAACTGGAAGTATAAGTTCAATTTAATGAAAAATAAGATGCTTTCCTGTTAATAGAGATATAAATCGCTTGTTGTACATGACATATTTANGTTGTAATGATATTTTGCATGAGAACTATTTCTTTCTAGGTGCTACAAACATACATGTTTTCTCACCGTTTTCCTTCGTATTTATTGTAAATTAACAATTAAAATTTAGAAATAAACTGGAAGTAAAAGTTCAATTTAATGAAAAATAAGATGCTTTCCTGTTAATAGAGATATAAATCGCTTGTTGTACATGACATATTTANAAGTTCAATTTAATGAAAAATAAGATGCTTTCCTGTTAATAGAGATATAAATCGCTTGTTGTACATGACATATTTAGGAAATAACTGAAAACGTCATTTATGGAGGGATTTTTCGAAGGTTTAATTCAAAAAGTATAAAGAAACCGCGACTCTCTAAATAGTATAATTCAAAGTTGCTTATCCGCGTCTGTCGNGGTTTAATTCAAAAAGTATAAAGAAACCGCGACTCTCTAAATAGTATAATTCAAAGTTGCTTATCCGCGTCTGTCGGTGTATTCGCTTGGTACTTCTAAACTACGTGATGGATTTTGATATGGTTTTCAACATCATTTACAGAATTTCTTGAAGAAGGTTTTGGCTTATAACACATTTATACTCGAAATAGTATAAAACAAAAGTCGCTTATCCGCTTCTGTCTGTGTATTCGCTTAGTCCTTCTAAACTACTTGATGGATTTTGATGCGGAATTCTACATCATTTAGAGGATTTCTAGAGGAAGGTTTTGGTGTATAATGCATTTATATTTAATGTAAGGGTAGTAGATAAATGTCGAACTGTTTGTAATCAAGTCGTAAGAAACCGATTTTAGTGCGCTTACATTGGTGCGCTGACAAAATCATAAGAGATACAACAAATTAACGTACTACAGAATTGTAACTCTCAAAAAGGTGTACATAGAAGTCCCAGATGGCATATGTTTATCTTTTATGGATGACCCACAATAACAATTTTTGTCTTTCAAATTATCGCTGTAAAAACTAAATTGTTACCGGGCGAAGCCGGGCCGGTTCGCTAGTAGATTATATTACTGAATTCCCCATACCCAACGTTGTTGTTCCAGTCTCAACGGCTACACTAGCGCTCGAGTCTCATCCCTTCCCCGATGCACGCTTGGCTTGGTTAAAGTTTGTTTTACTCAGGTTGGAAAGCCCAATGCTTTTAGTTTCTAAACAAAAATTTTTCGCCACTTAGTAAGCGCTAGTATCGTGTGTGTACGGGATTATTTCTATTAAATATATTAAAAAACAAAATAATTGCAATCATCATAAACAAAATATAAAAAAATTTTGTAACTAGGTAAAATATTTATTTTCTGTTATTCACGTAGCTTAAATTTTTTAATTAAAAGCGACCTCTTCGGAACACTGCGCACCTAACGGTGGAAATTTTCCCTATGCCAAACTATCCCATAAGAAAACTCTTGTTCTTCTAACATGAGTGGAATTAACCTTAGCTTGTTCATGTAGTACTGCTCTCAGCAAAGGACTTCAAAGGAAATCACAGCAGTTCATTCAATTCGATAAATATTATAGCCCGCGGCAGGAATGGGCACTTGCAATACGTTTAGAGCGAATACACACTTGTAGTGAGATTAGAGCCACTCTTAGGCGTGTTTGTAAACTATCAAGTTAAACGATAAACATATAGTTCGTGACGCAAACTTGTGTTAGCACACACCTGAAGAACACAGAAATTACACGGTGCGCCGTTTATGGTGAGCACTCGGCGAGTTGTAGTATCCTGGTTGCCACGCCTTCNAGAACACAGAAATTACACGGTGCGCCGTTTATGGTGAGCACTCGGCGAGTTGTAGTATCCTGGTTGCCACGCCTTCGTCGTGGCGGTCGATCTTGACCTCTGACCACGGCGTCGCAGTGAACGCTGCAAGCAGTGACCTAAACGACAGTCTCAAGGCAGGGCGCTGTGGACCCGTGGGTCATTGCTGCCAACTTTTAATTCTTAAAGATCACTTCTCCCCTCCTTAGGGCGCTGTGTAGTCGCACGGGCATAAAAAAAATTATTTCTCAAAAGTATGTAATTTACGCTATTGTGTAGGATTAACAAAACTGAAACGATTATTATATTCTAATTAGCAAGTCATGCATTAATTCGCAATAACTAATTAGACACAGCACATAGCTTGTTGGTTCCAATATAATTTATTTTTCTTTTTTTATTTCCGCAGCTTTGAAAGACTTGTAATTATTATGACTCTCTACCACAAAGAATTAAACTTGACGTGTATGATGCGCTGTGTAGGTGCTGAGTACGTATCGGAGCACAGCAAGGGCGGGGGCAACGGGAGATCCCCGAGAAAACCCGCTGACCAACGGCATCGTCCGGCACGATTCCCACATGCGAAATCTGGGAGAATTGAACCCGGTGCGATTTGGTGGGAGGCGAGTAGTCTAACCACTACAAAATTTCGGCCCCCTCAAGAAAATTATGTAATTTTTAATTCCTTGGTTTGATTTAAGTTTTGACACACATAGTAGAAAATATATTTGCAGCCTATATTTTATACACGTAGGAGAATTACTCAGTTATAAAATAATTTCAGGAACTGGATTGAAATAAACTGACTTCAGAGTTTGCATAACTGAATCCAATATGGCCGACGGCTCTCTACATTGCGACTCCCAAGCCCATGACGTGCCCACAGGAGCGCGATATAGTGTACTCTTTCCTACGCCATGTCCGCGTATGGTCGGAGCAAATGACGTCGGAGGAGTTATGAAGTGCAAGTAGACGAAATATTAAGGGGAACGAATTGAGGTGGGTGAGTTGAGAAGATGAAGTTTTTATGTGACTGTTGGTTAAGCTGAGTCGAGTTGAGGATTTTTGGTTGGCGCTTAACCGCGAGATCTCGAGCGCCGGCGAGGGAGGAATGAGGTTAAAATGGCGAAGCGGCGGAATACAAGGGCAGGGAAAACGGGAGTGCTCCGAGAAAACCCGCCTTGCTATGGCAGAGTCCGTCACAATTCTCATAAGTGCAAACGAACTCGGTTCGTCTTGGTGTGAGGCGAGTAGTCTTACTGAGGCTGGTATTCATAGTCACTTTCTCGATGGAGAAAAGAGTCACATTCGAACCGCATTTCAGCACGGAATAAGATACTTAAACGATTAACGCATTGTTTGCATTTTTTACATTTTCCAGCACTTTCAAAGTTACAATAGGCATTGACCTCCTCTAAACGACTCGCGTCCTGTTAACTGCTTCTTGTACTTGAAAAAAGGCGCATTCCTTACATGCTTCCAATAATTTAGATACAATTCACTGGCGGATATAACTATTTGTAAGTGGTCNAAAAAGGCGCATTCCTTACATGCTTCCAATAATTTAGATACAATTCACTGGCGGATATAACTATTTGTAAGTGGTCAAAATTTCACACTCTAAATTAAAACTATTATCTTCAAAACATATGGATTACGTACTTTTATATAAATCATTTACTTGCTCGTTTTCTCTTGACTTTTTAATTTTTATTTTACTTATATTAGTGTACACCGTCGATTATTATATATGTCAAGGATATATGGAATATGGAGCATTTCAGTTTTACATAAACGTTACATAAATTAATTTTACAAATACAAAATACCAACATATTGTCCACAATACAAATACGATAAAATAAAAGTATAATAGATCATTCAATTCTCAACTATGAAATACCGAGTTCATACAATCATACTTATGTAAAATTATATTCCCAGACATAACAACTTCGTAAACTAACATGCAGAGCTATTCTTTCATCATGGAAGTTACGCAATTAAAATATATAATGAGCAGATGTTTACATATCAATAATACACATGAGAATATTAGTAATTTACCTCTTCTCAAAAAATGCTGTAATTTAATTAAAAACTGTATCTTAAATCTATTTTATAAAGATAATAACATTTTTTTTCTTTGCTGACATTTTTATTAAATTTGGAAATTTCGTAAATAATTTAGTGCCAGTGAAATATGCACCTTTTTAGATCATTTTTGTTTCTGGTATTATGTGTGTGGATATTACAATTTTTGTCAGAAGAATCTAGATTATTGACTTAAAAGTATTATTTACTAGATACATTTGGCAAGTAAAAGTTATTATATCTAACTTTTTAAACAAGGGTTGGCATGTATCATGCTTTTTTTTGCAACCGCAATAATTATAACTGCTCTTTTTTGAAAACAAAAACTATGCTTATTTTTTGGTGAAGATGATCAGTACATGATTCCAAAAGACATTATCGAACGGAAATATGCGAAATAAACCTGTTTTATGGAAGATGAAGTGACAATATACGATAAATTTGGTAGTGCAAAACAAGCTGCACTCAATTGAGGAATAATATTATTTGCATGTGTATTTCAATTTAGGTGGTTATCAATTTGTGAGCCTAAATATTTTGTCGATTTACGTTCATTTATAAAGTAATTTTCATATTTAATTTGTATGTTATAATCCTTTTTGCTTTTTCGAAATAAATTTTATGAAATCTGTTCTATCTGTATTTAGAGTAAGATTATTAGCAGAAAAACAGTCATTAAGTTTATTATAAGCATAATTATAGTTTCCATAAGGGTTTTTTTCATCCCCATTACAACATAAAATAGTTGCGTCATTTGCAAAAAGGACAGTTTAGNTCATCCCCATTACAACATAAAATAGTTGCGTCATTTGCAAAAAGGACAGTTTAGACTTCATTAGATATCAATGGAGGAAAATCATTATATATATAAAAAAAAGCAGTGGTCCAAGAATGGAACCCTGTGGAACCCAATGTTTCATCAAACCCTTTTTGGAATGACTAACATTAATATAANAAAAAGGCGCATTCCTTACATGCTTCCAATAATTTAGATACAATTCACTGGCGGATATAACTATTTGTAAGTGGTGCATACTATTCCTGACTCACACAACTGGAGAAGTGGTCAAAATTTCACACCCTAAATTAAAAAGATTATCTTCAAAACATATGGATTAGGTACTTTTATATAAATCATTTACTTGCTCGTTTTCTCTTGACTTTTTTATTTTTATTTTATTTATATTGGTGTACTCCGTCGATTATTATATATGTCAAGGATATATGGAATATGGAGCATTTCAGTTTTACATAAACGTTACATAAATTACTTTTACAAATACAAAATACCAACATAAAGTCCACAATACAAATACGATAAAATAAAAGTATAATAGATCATTCAATTCTCAACTATGAAATACCGAGTTCATACAATCATACTTATGTAAAATTATATTCCCAGACATAACAACTTCGTAAACTAACATGCAGAGCTATTCTTTCATCATGGAAGTTACGCAATTAAAATATATAATGAGCAGATGTTTACATATCAATAATACACATGAGAATATTAGTAATTTACCTCTTCTCAAAAAATGCTGTAATTTAATTAAAAGCTGTATCTTAAATCTATTTTATAAAGATAATACCTTTTTTTTTCTTTGCTGACATTTTTATTAAATTTGGAAATTTCGTAAATAATTTAGTGCCAGTGAAATATGCACCTTTTTAGATCATTTTTGTTTCTGGTATTATGTGTGTGGATATTACAATTTTTGTCAGAAGAATCTAGATTATTGACTAAAAAGTATTATTTACTAGATACATTTGGCAAGTAAAAGTTATTATATCTAACTTTTTAAACAAGGGTTGGCATGTATCATGCTTTTTTTGCAACCGCAATAATTATAACTGCTCTTTTTTGAAAACAAAAACTATGCTTATTTTGTGGTGAAGATGATCAGTACATGATTCCAAAAGACATTATCGAACGGAAATATGCGAAATAAACCTGTTTTATGGAAGATGAAGTGACAATATACGATAAATTTTGTAGTGCAAAACAAGCTGCACTCAATTGAGGAATAATATTATTTGCATGTGTATTTCAATTTAGGTGGTTATCAATTTGTGAGCCTAAATATTTTGTCGATTTACGTTCTTTTATAAAGTAATTTTCATATTTCATTTGTATGTTATAATCCTTTTTGCTTTTTCGAAATAAATTTTATGAAATCTGTTTTATCTGTATTTAGAGTAAGATTATTAGCAGAAAAACAGTCATTAAGTTTATTATAAGCATAATTATAGTTTCCATANAGAGTAAGATTATTAGCAGAAAAACAGTCATTAAGTTTATTATAAGCATAATTATAGTTTCCATAAGGGTTTTTTCATCCCCATTACAACATAAAATAGTGGCGTCATTTGCAAAAAGGACAGTTTAGACTTGATTAGATATCAATGGAGGAAAATCATTATATATATAAAAAAAATCAGTGGTCCAAGAATGGAACCCTGTGGAACCCAATGTTTCATCAAACCCTTTTTGGAATGACTAACATTAATATAANCAGTGGTCCAAGAATGGAACCCTGTGGAACCCAATGTTTCATCAAACCCTTTTTGGAATGACTAACATTAATATAATCTGGTTTAGAGATACCTATTGGTATCAATGGGATAAAAAAGAAGAATACCATGATAATGCTTTACTCTGCACACCCTAAAAAGTTTAATTATTAATTAGGATATTATGTCAACGCAATCAAAAGTTTTCATTAGGTCACACAAGATTACAACCATTTTTTTCTTATTATCAAATGCTCTAAGAATAGAAGTGATTAAATATAATACAGCNTATTATCAAATGCTCTAAGAATAGAAGTGATTAAATATAATACAGCTTCATTGACTGATTTTCCCTCTCGGATACCAAATTGGGAATTAGTAAAAATTCTAATAATGTTCGAAAGAGTCCGAACGTCTGTAATATACGAGTATTGCTAAATTTTTTGCAAAGGTAGAAATAGGAGAAATGGGTCTATAATTAGATGGAGAGCTTTTGTCATTCTTTTTATGTAATGGCTTTGCTATTTTGAACTTTAGCCGCTCTGGGAATGTACCAGTTTCAAAAAAACAATTAAATATGTGGCTTAGTGGAGCAGAGATTAAATCCATATAATTATTTAAAATTATGCTATTTATCTCATTAAATCCTGATGACGCTTTCGGTGTTAAAGTTTAAATTATTTTACAAATTTCTATTGGTTTAGTGGGATTTATGCTAAGGTAAACACTTACTTTTCTTGGGTAAAACCTTATACTACAACATTATGGGATATTTTTTTTATGTTTATTGAATTAATCAATTACTGTTTAAAAAATTATTATTTAATATATTTACTACTTCAGCCGGATTATGACAAGGTTTATATTTTTTTATTTAAGTATAATAGAGGTATTATTTACCTGTGACTTTCCCATTTCAGGTTTTTATTATTTTCCATGACATCTTAAATTTATTTGTAGATTTAGATACCATATTTTCAGAGTATTTTTGTTTTGCCTGGACAATAACTTTCCTTTATATTTTACAGTAGTTTTTGTAGTAGTCTACAATCTTGCTATCCCTAGATAATAAATAAAGCGCTCTTTTTATTTTACATAAGGTTTTAATTCCTTTCGTCATGCAATTATTTTGATTACATCATTTTATGTAAAAAAGTTCCGTTGAAAAATTCTGCAGAAATTCTTATTTAAAATATTAAATTTATCATTTAAATCTTGACAATTGTATACTTCATCCCAGTTTTCTTTCGACAAACAGTTTTCAAGTTGTTTTAAATTTGTAGTTGTCATATATCTGATTCTTATATACTTACATCTATTTCTTTTGTTTAAATTATTTATTTCAAGTGGAAGATTAAATGACTAGATTATTTGTGCATCATCATGAGATAAAGTATTTACAAATGGCTTTGATGAGAAGTTATGTAAGTTCTGGGCTTCGATAAAAATATTGTCAATGGCAGTTGCTGAAACTTTTTGAATTCTGGTAGGATAATCATCAGTAAGAACTATGTTAGAAGTTTGCATTAATGCACTTAGGCTTTTTTTTAAGAACTATCTGATAAGTAATCTATATTAAAGTCACCACAAAGGATAAACTCAATTTTAGGGTTACGACGCTCTGAAAGAATTATATCCGGATTCTTTAAAAAGTTTGTAAAATTTCCAGTTGGTGTTCTGTACATAGATACTCTTAAAACCTTTTTTGTGCACANGGATTCTTTAAAAAGTTTGTAAAATTTCCAGTTGGTGTTCTGTACATAGATACTCTTAAAACCTTTTTTGTGCACAATTTTAAAGGCACTTCTGCACATTCTTTATATTTCGCAATGCATATTTCTGATACGTCCATGGACTAATAGGGATATTTTGAATAAAATACAAACAATAACTCCAGCAAATTTATTCCTACAATAGAAAGATGAAAGTTTAAAACCTGTAATCTCTATTTTGTTACTTTGCTGGGGTTTTAGAAAGTGCTCTGTTAAATAGATAATATAGATGTTAGTATTATTTTCATATTAATATGTGTGAAAAGCCTCTACAAAACTGTCCATTTTACCCATAATACCCTGTTCATTTTATTGCAGAATGGTAATAGCTATGACAGGATTAATAGTTTTTACATTACTAACAGTGGTGTTAGTTCACAATTATAGTACAGCCTGTAATNAATAGCTATGACAGGATTAATAGTTTTTACATTACTAACAGTGGTGTTAGTTCACAATTATAGTACAGCCTGTAATATGAATGGGTATAAATACACTGGAGAGCAAATAATCGAGGTATGGAACCAATCAGAGTAACACGATGCGGTCGGCAGCGCCTATATAAGACAACAAGCGTCTGGCAAAGTTGCTAGATCGGTTACTGCTGCTACAATGGCAGGTTATCAAGATTTAAGTGACTTTGAACGTGGTGTTATAGTCGGCGCACGAGAGATGGGACATGGCATCTCCGAGGTAGCGATAAAATTTGGATTTTCGCGTACGACCATTTCACGAGTGTACCGTGAATATCGGGAATCCGGTAAAACATCAAATCTTCGACATCGCTGCGGCCGGAAAAAGATCGTGAACGAACGGGACAAACGACGACTGACGAGAATCATTAAACGTGACAGACGTGCAACCCTTTCTCAAATTGGCGCAGATTTCAATGCTGGGGCATCAACAAGTGCCAGCGTGCGAACTATTCAACGGACCATCATTGATATGGGCTTTCGGAGCCGAAGGCCCACTCGTGTACCGTTGTTGACTGCACGACACAAAGCTTTACGCCTCGCCTGGGCCCGCCAACACCGCCATTGGACTGTTGATGACTGGAAACACGTTGCCTGGTCTGACGAGTCTCGTTTCCAATTGTATCGGGCGGATGGACGTGTACGGGTATGGAGACATCCTCATGAATCCATGGACCCTACATGTCAACAGGGGACTGTTCAAGCTGGTGGAGGCTCTGTCATGGTATGGGGCGTGTGCAGTTGGCGTGAAATGGGACCCCTGATACGTCTAGATACGACTCTGACAGGTGACAGATACGTAAGCATCCTGTCCGATCACCTGCACCCATTCATGTCCATTGTGCATTCCGACGGACGTGGACAATTCCAGCAGGACAATGCGACACCCCACACGTCGAGAGTTGCTACCGAGTGGCTCCAGGAACACTCTTCTGACTTTAGACACTTCCATTGACTACCTAAATCACCAGACATGAACATTATTGAGCATACCTGTGATGCCTTGCAACGTGCTGTTCAGAAGAGATCTCCACCACCTCGTAGACCTATGGATTTATGAACTTCCCTGCAGGATTGATGGTGTGAATTGCCTCCTGCATACCTCCATACGTTTGTCGAGTCGATGCCACGTCGTCTTGTGGCACTTCTACTTGCTTGAGGGGGCCCTACACGATATTAGGCAGGTGTACCAGTTTGCTTGGCTCTTCGGTGTAGAAAGAAGATAGAGGGAAAGGGCCTGCTACAAACGTTTTTCTCAGTGTGAGCAGCATGTTATTGTCCAAAATATCATGGAACATGACCGAAGGTCGCGTAACCATAGATTAAAACCCATACTTCTAGCGTAATCAAAAAAAATCTATAACAATACATAACCGTAGCCAAATTTTACTGTCAAGACGCAGTAAAAATACCGTTCGCCAGGCATCCAAGAAGCCCACACATGTCCATCTGAATGCAAGATCATGCATAGTGATTCATCACTCTATAAGACATTCATCCATTACTCCACAATTCAATGATTGTGTCATCTGCACCATTCCAGACGGCGTCGGGAGATTGGTGCTGAGTGGAGTAAAATGGATCGCAGAGATTTGGGCATATATTAACAACGAGCCGATGAGGGTGAAACGAGGTAGATGCGGAGCAGCGCCGGAATGGAAAGGCGGGGATAACCCGCTGACCAGTGGCATCGTTCGGCACGATGCACACGTACGAAAATCTGTGATAGGCCCCACCCGGGAATCGAACCCGATTCGCCTTGGTGGGAGGAGAGCGCTATAGCCACTACGCCAACCGCGGCCCCATGTAAATATAGTGCTGTGTCCTCCGATGCGGAGTTCAACGTACCAACTTCTCTACCCTAGCTGCGACAGAACTTATTTCAAATCTCCGAATGACTGTCTGACGAATGGTTCGCATAATACACTTCAGAGTTCGCCGGTTTCGTTAGTTTTTTTAACCTTCCAGAACGGTGCTCGAGATCAGTTCTTTATAAGGTTTCAATTTTACAGTGACATTACTAACAGTGTACTGAAGCACTTTTACATTCTGAGATGTCTTTCTGACGGAATGCACTATTATAAGGACAGCTACAACCATGCCCCATTAGAACGCACACAACTACTTTCGTTCGCATACACGCGTATGTTTTTTGAGCATTAGCGTCTTCGCTTACACATATCGTTATGCTTGGCAAGTTCACTGGAATATATGAGGTGTTGGTGAATGTTATCCACGTAGTGTATATCGTGCAAATAATTCTGATAAACGGTACTTTTGATGGCAAACGCAAGGCAGAACAAGTTACATAAGAAATACGAAAATAAATCATTGAAGTACGCGCTTGGAATTTATTCGCAAGTGTTTACTTTGTTAGGAGAATGCATTTAATAAGAAAGGGATTTGTGGGCATGTCTGAAACGTTCTATCATGTTGGTACAGTCAAACTGGCATACCAAATAAATATTTGTAAAATAATTTGCTTGTACCTTACCTATTTACATTTGTGATTGATATATATTGTTGCAGTTTACAATTGCAGGACAAGAAATCCTCCGTTTTTTGGTTTTGTCTTGGCCTCCGAAAATGAGCTATCAGTTTCGGTATCCAGTTTACACCGTCGAATCACATTATTATGACCACATGTTATACGTGACATTTGCAACGCGTAGACCATGACGTGGGCAGGTGAAGCGGGTATATAATGCGACCGAGAGGCTGGCTGTACACATTGCACTTCCTGCTGTCATGAATAAGGGAAGCTATTTAACCCAGTTGCAAAAAGTGATCATCATCGGCTTTCGGGCCAAGAGAGGCAGCATTTCAGAAACAGTGACGTATGTTAACTGTTCACCTGCCTCTGTGGTAAAGGTTTATCGTGAGTAGACGAATGGCACCATTGGGGAAAACCGTTAGGAAACTGCGGATCTTCTGGCGTCATTGAAGTCCGAGGTGAACGTCNGACGAATGGCACCATTGGGGAAAACCGTTAGGAAACTGCGGATCTTCTGGCGTCATTGAAGTCCGAGGTGAACGTCAACTACGACTTTGCGTGAAGGCCAACCGACAGGTTAAAGTGGAACAGTTCAACGTCCAAAATAAACTGGGGGCATCCAGACATGTGTCTACCACCATAGTTCAGCGAAACTTTCTGCGATTGGGGCTCTGGTGTAGACGGAGGGTGACTGCACCCATGCTAACACAGGTGCATCGACGAAAACGACTGGAATTTACTCGGCAGTATGCGACTGAACCGCTGCTGATTGGCGACGGGCATCCTTCTCCGACGAGTCGCGTTTTCAGCTGCATAGAAGGGATGGACGTCAGCGTGTCTGGCGAGAAACGTCGGAGAACCGACACCCTGCATCCATTGCTGGACGAACACAAGGCGGTGTGGGCAGTTTTATGGGCTGGGGAATGTTCTCGTGGTATTCTATAGGTCCCATAATCTGTGTGGAAGGCACTCTTGATCGATTTGTTTATGAATCCATCCTCAGCGATCACGTCCACCCGTACATGATGACTGTCTTTCCTCGGGAGGATGTGATCTTCCAGCACGATAATGCGCCTTTCCACACTGCTAAAAGTGTTCACACGGGGCTGGAAGAACACGATCAAGACTTCAAAGTTCTTTCCTGGCCCCCAAATAGCCCCTATCTCAATCCAACTGAACATCTGTGGGACCACCTCGATCGTCGTGTTTGCCGTCTGTTTCCGCCACGCACCCTTCATCAGTTGTGCAATGCACTACAGACAGCATGGCTCCAGATACCCGTGGAGGCCTATTAGTGCCTGACTGAGTCACTTACAGCTCGTCTAGCTGCTGTCCGAGCTGCGAAAAGAGGTTACGCTGGATACTATCAGGTGATCATAATAATGTGAATCGATTGTGTATTAGTTATTGCAGTCACAATCACATGCAATTTCATTATTAACATAAGCATCTTGCTATTTGTCTGCATAGTTTAATGCGTGTATTTGCGTAGTCCACTCTCGTTAATATGTCGAAAGCAGCGTTCATTAGTTTTTCGACTTCCGTAATTTTAAATATTATTTTACGGTAGACAATATCGATTTACGCTTTGGTCCTTATCAATGATAAGGAAACAGACGAATTACAAAGTATCCTATTTCGTGTGTGAAAAACATAAAATTCGTACTGTTTTGCTTTTTCAGTTTACTTTCTGAAGACAAGGCTTGTGATATCACTTTCCTGTCTGTGTGTCTGTGTGTGGCTGAGTGTGTATGTTGTGTGTCTGCATGTGTGTGTCCCCTCTTTTCAATTTTTGTACGCGTAGATCGAATTTCACCAAACTTGGTACACATATAATACTTAAAAAGGACATCTAACTTTTATAGTGATCAACCCCTTCAGACACTTACTTTCAAAATGGTGGCCATATTAATATTCGGGCAATGTGTCAAATCTTGGAAACCATTCAACTAATTTAAACCAATTTTTTTAGTGGCAGATCATCAAGTAAGCACTCAATTTTGAAATGGATGTTGTTGTTATTATGCCATTTTTGAAAATAGCACCTAATGATGAAATAAAAATTGTACTTCATATCTCGAAAACTATTGAACCAATTCTCACCCAATTTGGCAGGTAAGTAATACTATGATAGGCCAAGTAAACGTGATTTAACTTCATTAAGTACTTATGTTCAAAATGGTTGCATACCATTTTGTTAGGTTTGTTTGTTATATCTATCATACAACTTAAAATACGTCGACCAAATTTTGGGATACTAAATGTATATGTTACAAGCCATATGTTACCAACTCATAAACACTTTCGTAGGCCATTTTGGAAGATAGCACCATAGAATAAATAAAGTTATTATATTATATCTCGGTAAAAAAAACCCGACTCCTACCAAATTTGGCAAACAAATAGTACTGACGCAGATGATATTAGGTGATATGTTTTAAGCATGACAAACATTTTTTTTCAAAATGGTGGCCATATAGCCATTTTAGTTTACAGTGCTATATTGCCGAAACCATGTAATCAATTTCAATTTACTTTGTATGCCGGCAGTAAATATTACATATTTTAGATCAGTATAATTTATCAACTGAACCAATTTCAACTTAAATTTGTATACTGGCAGTGCCTATTACAACCATCAAATATGTCTATGCAGGGACTCATTTCTTTGCCATTTGTATGGTAGCCCCACCAAAAAAAAATAATTTTTTCATCTCATATCTTGGAAAACAATCAACCCATTGTTACAAAAATTTTCGGATATGTTGCACTGTGGTAGGCTATATTAATATATGTATTTTTTAAAAGTAGTACACACTTATTTTCAGAATGGTGGCTATAAAATCATTTAAGTATTATATGCTACACCTAAGAAGCTATGTAATCAATTTCCACTTAACTTTGTATATTGGCAGTATACAATCATCCAATTTGCTATAACATTACTTTTTGTCCTTAATTTTTTAAAATTACCATATTAAAATTTTGAAGATTTTTTGCCATATTTTGTGAACCAATCAACAGATTCCCACCAAATGTTACACTGGAACTTTTCAACTAGTTTGTACCAAATTATGCACACCATAAATGCTACAGAAGTCCATGTAAACTTTCATTATTTTAATGGGTTGGACAAAAATGTTCAAAATTGCGGCGTCGTATAGGTAAGTTTGCCATATATACTAAATAATTTAACCATGTTCAACCAAATTTTATACGTAGACATTATGCATTAAAAGCATCGGATATAAACCTTTTCTGACCATTTTTTAAGATATCATCAAATAAGAAAATAATTTTTTATGCCATATCTCATAGACCAAACAGCCGATTTCCACCTAATTCTTCACGTAAGTACCACTACGGTAGGCCATGTAAACATACATGTTTTATGTGGCTCAGTTACTTATTTTAAAGATGACGATCCTCAAAGTATTATAGGTTAGATAACCTTATCATTCGAAACATTAGACTGATTAAATCCGAAGTGTATTGTCCATATCCGACCTCGATAATATAATGCATTGCACGCTAGCTTATTTTACGAGGTTTTCTGAGATCAAGTCCTTGTTAAGGCACATGTATATTAGTAATTGTCTCACTACTGTTGCATAAGTTTATGGTTTCATTTCTGAAGTTATTGCCTTTAAAGAGACGTCAAGTCCTACCTACCAACTCAGCTTTCAAAAAATTATTCCAAAAGTAATTTCACCCACGTTGAGGAAAGTAGGCTTGTTAATTATATCAGTAACTTTTTGTTTTAAATTGTGCAAATATAAATAATTTAGATAAGTATTTTACACCTATTAAACATTTGAACAAAATTCAACTAAATTTGTACACTAAAAGTATTATTTAGGAGTATCAATTACACGTACAGAGATCCTCCTTTGGTGACCTTTATGTTAAATAGTGCCACGTAAAAAAATTGAACATTTTGCCATATTTCCGGAACCATTACACTAATATCCACCCAATTTCGTATATCAGTAGTGCTACAGATGGGCATGTAAACTTCCATGATTTTATTGAGGTCAGGCATTGATTTTCAATATGGCGACTATATAAAAAATGTATGTTATTTTGTCATGTTTATTAAACAACGTAACCCAATTCAATCAAACTTTGTATTCTGATACTATCTAATCGAAGATTCGCATAGAGAACCTCTTTTCAAGCAATTTTGTATGATAACGGCAAGTAAGAAAATAAAGTTCTTATGCCATATCACGGTAGCCAATCAACTGATTTCAATCGCACTCGTCACACAAACACCGCTGTGATAGGTCATGTAAATTTACACACTTATTTAAGTGGCTCAGGCACTTTAATAAAAAATGACTGTCTTATAAATATTTCAGTTTAGTAAACTCTATGTACCAAAACATTAGACTGATTACATCCGAAGTTGATGCTCCGCATCCTAACTCGGTAATGCAGTTGGATGCAAGCTAGCTTATGGTACGAGATTTTCTGGGTTCGAGTCTCGAGTAAGGGTCGTTTGTATTTATAATTGTCTCACTAATGTTGCGTATGTTTCTGTTCCAATTTATAGTGGCATTGCTGTCAATGAGACGTTAAGGCTCATTTCCTATCTAAGCCTTTAAGAACATCATTTAAAAAATCATTTGTACCTGAGTAGAGGAAAGTAGGCTCATTAGTGATCTCTGTGACTTCTTGTTGTTTATGATTTCATTAACAGAGCTTCTGGTTTTTTTCTGTTAATAACCATATTGAATTCAGTAAAACGTATTATTTTAACATCAATTTTCCTGGATATAGGAATTTCATTCATAGCTACTGAGCTATGTCTCACTTTTAAATGTTCTAATAATATAAAAATGAATTTCGAACTATCGTTTTTTTTCACCACGATCGTTTTGGAGGTATTACTTTAAACTTAATGGCCATTTTTCATTTAATAGTATAACCGTCATTGTTAGCCTAACGTGACGCAATCTAACAACCGCCTTTACTAATAGGAACACCACTATTTCCAAAAAAAATATTGTTTTATACATTTTTTGATAAAGTTTTGGTTCATTTATGTTCAAGACAGTTAATATAAGGATAGGGTATTCACAGTAAACGGAAAAATTTGACAAGCTTTTGCCCAGCGGGATGAGTTTGAGAGAGGCCGCATCGTCGGCCTCGAGAGGCATTATGGACGATTCGACGCATTGCTCACCACTTGAACCATTCTTACACTGTGAGCGGCGTTGGACACATTGGGAACAAGAGGGTACACGCACTCAACCAGAAGGCGCAGGTTGGCCCTGGCGGACAACCAGCCGGGAGGATCGTTACATCGTGCAACAGGTTATACTAGGCACCCCTCAGGTGTCATTGCGCGCCATCCAGAGACATGTCACGGCAGCTGGGGATACGCCTGTGTCCGACAGTATTACTCTGGTGGTTAGCAGAGTGGGATCTGTCGTCGCGGCGTCCCTTGCGACGTCTACCATAGAGACTAGAGCATCACCGAACACGTGTGTCCTTCTGCCGGGAATGGGCAGCATAGCAGCTTGCGGACTGGCGACGAGTGATGTTTAACGACGTAACACGATTCTGTTTGGCTACAGACGACCACCAAATTCGAGTTTGGAGACGTCCTGACCAGCGTCGTGATCCACGCTTCATTGCAGAGCGGCACACCACCCCAACGAGAGGTGTTGTTGTGTGGGGTGCCATTTCCTACGATTTCCGCACCCCACTTGTGGTTATTGAAGGAACACTGGTGGCGCGACGATACTCTAGGCAATTCTGTGATTATGTGCGCTTCCGTTCCTGGTGCAGCTTGAAAACCCCATTTTACAGCAGGATATTGCCTGGCCACACACGACACTAGAATTTCTGGCCTACCTTTCTGTGGTCAAAATGATTTCTTGGCCATTAAATTCTCCAGGTCTCTCGCCCATATAGAACGTTCTGAACAAGTTTGGAAGGCAACTTCGGCCAGTGGATTTGAAGGGTTAGTTGCGCCAGCTGTAGCAGGATCTTCCTCAGGAGAACATCCGACGTCTGTATGCCTCCATGCCCAATCGTATCGCTGCCTGTCTCCGTGCTATGGGTGGTACTACACAATACTAAGTTCATTTTGTAAGTGTTTGACCCATGCAATACAGGCTTGGTGTGGTACAATACTTTGATGGTTTCTGTATACATACTATCCCTGTTCCTGTACCTACTTATGTGTCACTGCGATGGTACCTTCAGGGTGATCACTTGTTTTTTTTTTGTAAATGAATGTAGGCTATATATTTTTCCACCGAAGAAAAGAAAGAAAACGGATTTATAACAGAAGATCTAAAACGAAGTATAGATATGAATATTGAAATGTAAACACAGTATATCAGCGCTCCGCTAAGGAAATCGCCCATACCAAAATGTTAATGGCTGTAACGAGAGGTATGTTTGTGTTCCGTAAGTTTTCACATCGTGTTCACGCATANATACTATCCCTGTTCCTGTACCTACTTATGTGTCACTGCGATGGTACCTTCAGGGTGATCACTTGTTTTTTTTTTTGTAAATGAATGTAGGCTATATATTTTTCCACCGAAGAAAAGAAAGAAAACGGATTTATAACAGAAGATCTAAAACGAAGTATAGATATGAATATTGAAATGTAAACACAGTATATCAGCGCTCCGCTAAGGAAATCACCCATACCAAAATGTTAATGGCTGTAACGAGAGGTATGTTTGTGTTCCGTAAGTTTTCACATCGTGTTCACGCATANCCCATACCAAAATGTTAATGGCTGTAACGAGAGGTATGTTTGTGTTCCGTAAGTTTTCACATCGTGTTCACGCATAGCACTACATAGCATAAGAAAATAATCTCTCAGTACGGTTAGTAATAAAACTATTTTTCTTTTTTCAGTACTGCATTCGAATCGCCCACAATTTCCCCTTCTTCTCTTTGTTATCAAGGGATTTCCTTTTGAAGTTCAACGCGTGTCTTCAAAAGACTGACGGTATCCTTACCGGAGAGCTAACAGGCGTTGTTTTGTAGAAATTTTTTTCTCAGCGGCAGAGTTCAGGGACATACGAAATGAAATTAGTATAATAAACAAAGAAAAAAAATTGCTTGTCAAAACTTACTTACTACTCAGGCACGCCTATCACCTTATCTGCCAGCATTTTTGATCCGTCCTCCTGACCATAGCTGCTTCCACACAAGCATACGATGCATTTTAGTTCTGGGTTGAGTAAAGAAGCAGTTTCAATGGCAGGTCTTATTAGGTATGTGAGGTTAATTGAAAAAAATATTTAAGTAAATAATTTTCAATGGCATGCCAATTACAGTACAATTTTCGTAAAAAAAAAAAAAATAAACAGTCTCTTCGAGTAAACCTAAGATATATATTTATGAATATTTCTCTCAGTGACCACTCATAACTATTTGTACTGAAACTTTGATGTTTGGGTTGTGGAAGTGGCCGTAGGCGGTAACGATCGAAGGGATTGATTTCATAAAAGTACAATTTTCTTATATTGCGGTTATAACAACGTTTTAATATTCCGCAGCGCACTTATAACCGAGAAAAATGCGCTAAAATGCTTCGGATAACAACATTCGCATTGCATATTCTTGCTGAAACTCTTATGTAACTTCCAAAAGGAGAAGGATTGCAGAAGATTTGTATACGTTCTTCACATGCTGTAACCAGCTTCCTTTACTTTATTTTTGTCTTGTGTCTCGCAATGTTGCTTTCCTTCACTCCCGTCTGCTGTTCCATTGGCAAACATATTATATACGCTGTATGTCACTTATATTTCACCACACATTCTTCAACTTTGCAAGCACCCTGCCTTCACATGAACCACCATCCCCACTATAGCTGCCACTCTAGCTTCTTAAATGTCTGCCTTCCCGAATGACCAGGCGCACAGACAGGATCATTTTCGCGACATCCAAAGTAAACTGTGGAACTGCAGAATAGTCTGGAGCTGCAGTAATGAGCCAAAATATTTTCTATTATGACCTTTTCTAGTTATCTTAGTGATGCGCCCATTATATATATATTTAATGAATATGCCAGAGATAATAAAAAATAACGCTAAAAAATGTATATTCCCAAAACTCGCTAATAACAGAAATTATTTTTATACTAATTTTATTAATTTTTACGATTATATTTTCAAACAAATACTGTCCTTGCAATTTCAATGTTCGAAATTTTAGTGGATTTCCATTCCTGATAACGTCTATCCAGAAACAGTTTTGGATCGTACTGGTAAACACGTTTCTCATTAAACCCCTTAATATGTTTTGATATTACGACTATTTCAGACATTCAATTATAATTTTAAACTTACCTTACAATCAATAGATCCACACTTTACTTTACTGTAATCATAGTAAGGTAAAGCACGAGATGAGAAATGTGTGTGGATCCACATAAACTGAGTGAATATGTTGTAATGATTTCCTCTGTTTTGCATGGTTGAAAAAGTGTTTGACCAGTACGCTTGAAGTTAAATAAGGTACTCACTAAAACCATCGCACCATTATTTGTCACTCTGTTTTTGGCAAAACGGAAGTCTGCGCACATATATTTGTGTGCGCCGATTGACCAAAAATTACTGGCATAAGAGCAATGAGATCCTTGATGTATTATTTATAATACAAATTGCTGTGAAATGTGAAATATTTGAGATTTTGAGGTAAAAAACCTTTTTAAATCTTCTGCCTAATCCCATAAAATCGAACTTTCAAATCGAGNTGTTTTTGGCAAAACGGAAGTCTGCGCACATATATTTGTGTGCGCCGATTGACCAAAAATTACTGGCATAAGAGCAATGAGATCCTTGATGTATTATTTATAATACAAATTGCTGTGAAATGTGAAATATTTGAGATTTTGAGGTACAACATCATTTTTAAATCTTCTGCCTAATCCCATAAAATCGAACTTTCAAATCGAGAGAGAGAGTTTTTTTGTGTCTGAGCATGTCTGCGTTTCAGTTTCTAATTAAAATATATAAATTAAATCTCTTANGAGAGAGAGAGTTTTTTTGTGTCTGAGCATGTCTGCGTTTCAGTTTCTAATTAAAATATATAAATTAAATCTCTTAACTAATTAAGTCTCTATGGTCTCACGAAACGTCAAAAATATTTCTAAATGTAAATTTTATTTAAATAATATCGTTTGATGAGTCAATGAGAGTCAGTATTTCAAAAGCTAATGTTATACCTTAAGTGGCCCGCCTTCGTGCCTCTTCAACTGCGCTGCAAAATGTTTGAAATATACATTATTTTCGGGGAAATATCTAACGTGCGTCCAATGCGTTGATCTACGAAAAGAACACACTTCAGACGAGGCCTGTCGAGTTCTTTCAAGACGTCACTCACGTTATAAACACAATTTAAAGGCACCCTAAACACAACTAAAAACGGCATTTTGAAAGCGCTGTTTATCAAAATATATGCGTCAGAAACACGCAAAAAATATACAAAGGGCCCTGAATTTAATCTTGCACCAGTAAATTGATAGGATCACCACTTGAAGCCCCATAGGAATACGCAGCACGACGAAAACACTACACGCCAGTTGAGAGCTTTGAACTTAGTGGCGATGGCGCACTTCATGCACGTAACAGTGTGGCCCTTATCACTCCCGCGCTTCTTGGCCCCAAGCGCCGGAAACAGCTCCTGGCAGGCGGACAACCCTTACATTTTGAATGGTAACTAAAATGTATTTTTGAATCACATTTTAAGCATAAATTACAAAATTGAAATCATATTGCAAAATATGAAGCTGGTAAAACTGTGATTGTACAGAAAACTTTTTGATTCCAACAATATTTTTAGAAACAACTTTAGGATAGGAGCACATGTAACATTGTTCATTGAAATTAGCAGTTTCTTTCAGCTTGATACATCNTTAGAAACAACTTTAGGATAGGAGCACATGTAACATTGTTCATTGAAATTAGCAGTTTCTTTCAGCTTGATACATCTCAGTAGCCTTGAAAGCAGAAGTTGTTTTACAGTATTCAATAAGTAATTCATATGTATGGCCATAAATGGTTGTGAAGTGATAGAATTGCATTTGAGACTCGGGCAAAAATTTCGACACCCTGTGGCGCTGGAAATTGAACAGGTTTCACGGGAGAGCAGTGTTTGTTTATGATAGGCGAAAATCAGATTTCCCNTTAGAAACAACTTTAGGATAGGAGCACATGTAACATTGTTCATTGAAATTAGCAGTTTCTTTCAGCTTGATACATGTCAGTAGCCTTGAAATCTGAAGTTGTTTTACAGTATTTAATCAGTAATTCATATGTATGGCCATACATGGTTGTGAAGTGATAAAATTGCATTTGAGACTCGGACAAAAATTTCGACTCCCTGTGGCGCTGGAAATTGAACAGGTTTCACGGGAGAGCAGTGTTTGTTTATGATAGGCGAAAATCAGATTTACCTCGTGCATCAACCTGTCCGATCAACAGATAGTTGTGAACGATGCACGCCTTCGAGCGCCGATGCGAATCAGCGAGCGTCGTTCCAGTACAATGCAAGACAATAAAACACAATTGCTCTCTCTCACAAACCACCCATACACTCCGGTATAATGAGGTACGGCAACGCTAATATAATGCTTGTAGCAATTCGATTTTTACTCAGCTTTGTTACCTGAACTAGTTTTCTGCTTGATTAAAGCTTGCGAGTTACATAATAAACGAGTATCGCGTAGTTGTTACGCTACAGAACTCGCCTCACCGTGCACTAACATAGGAGGGGCATGCCAATAAGTGAAAGCTTAATTTTATGTATTTCGGCTGAATAAAACAACAAATTCCTAATAATGGGATATAAACTACTCACTAGTCTATTTCTGCGATGGAGGAAAAAATGTGATTCATTAAATCAATGTTAATGAAAAAAAATGTTTAGTTACATTGGATATTAATGTGTGCTTTCTGGTGAATTAAATGTTTGAAAGTGTCAAACAATCACATGTACGTAAATTTATTTAGATTTTCCAAGAATATTTACATGCAAGAAAAGTTAACTGAATCGTTTGTATAATAATATTACACACATACCTTGGATCAGTTAGTGGCGAAAACTTTAATTTCAAGTAGTAAATTTTTTGTTCTTCCAAGAGAAACTCTAAAATACTGAATTTGACATCCATTTCAGTAAAAACTATGTGAACGAAACCTTTTTAGCTATAAATCGTACACCTCTTATGATATCAACAAATTTACCAGGATTACATAACAATGTACGCTAATGCGTTAAAAAGTCGGTTTTCTGTAAACATTTGTCTTTTTGTCCCAAATTCTTAACCTACTCCTTCAAACTCACAGTTTGAAATTTATTGTTTATTATTTTTAATGTGGAACTTTTTTTTTCGGTGACATCTTTACTTTCTCGCACGGAGAGGGGGTGAGTTACTCTATTTGCCACAATCCTGGGAGCGCCATACTTCCTTACGTGCGCAGTGGCGCGCATTGTGATTGGTCAGCCATTATATTAACTTCTTTAGTGGTTATGGTAGCCAAGAAGTAACAAATACTTTCAAAATATTGTAGACGTGGAAGACATGTAAATAAAGAACAATAACATGGTGGAAAAATATATATAGTTCAAAAAAGAATGTCATATAGAAAATAAATCATTTTCTTAATAAAAAATATGCAATACAAATTTAGGCAGGAGTGGTATGGTTCATAATTTATATACATTCTGGAAGTATATACGTAATTTTTAATATAAGCATTTACGAACCATGGAAAAAAATCTATTCGATTAACGCAAGGAAAATGAAACAGTGAAACCACTTAACTGGGCAGTTTTGTAATGCTAAAAATTGTAAGAAAAAATATTAATTTTTTTTTTTTTTGTTCTTTCGATAACGGAATTTCACTTCCATTTAATAGTATTTTCTACTGATTCAAGAGAGATTTCCACCTTTCCAAATGCTTATTCCAGTGAAAATCTAGCAGCAGTAGGCGTTAAAAGAAATTTTAGTGAAAAGTATTCCACTTTTAAAAATATCTCACTCTAGTTCAAAGAGCAAGAAATATAACTATTAATCATTTTCTGTAAATAGTTAATATGCAATAAAATTACTCCTGTAAATGTAAATTGTGAAAATACTCCGTTGGAATGTAACCAGGCACGTCAGTTGTTACGTCTTTGCATTTAAATAAGAAACGACGTAGTCAGTTAACTACAAAACTTTTCACACGGAGGTTTAAATATACAAAAAGTTGTACCCGGCTCAATAAATGTTTGTGCATCACCGGTTGATCCCTCCTGTGCTTTCGTTGCATGTAAGCGGGGCATCTGAATAACCACTGCAGTAAGTACAACAATAAGTGATATTGCTCTGCTAGAAGGAGGTGTAATGCGCCCTTAAAACTTCTGCGTAGGAAAATGCAGGATTATCCTGAAATCCATGCACAAACTTAAATTAATTATAAAAAATTGGGAATCAAAATTATTTATTTGCAAAATGTTATAAAGTAGTGTGTTTTCTGGAGAGCAGTTTACCTGGGTGTGTTACACCAAGGTAGCGTTCTGTGTTCCTCTAATTTACACATCAAAATTACATCATAACAATCTATAATCGTCCACGGGTAGCCCATTTTTTTTTGTTAATAACAAGGCACTTTTTGATTTTCTTATGACGGGCGATGTTATTATCTGCAAAATGTTTAAAGATGGCAGATATCAATCCAGACTAACACTATTCTCAATTTCGTAGAGTTATCTTACATAGTTTCTGACATTTTGCGAATATCTCGTTTTAATTCCAATTTCAGAGGATATGCCCCTCTCTTAATGATAGCCTTAGGTCAAGAGTCCCTTCTGTTTATTGTTGCATTTCCTAGCTTCTAACGTTTAGTGTAATGCGGCAACAGGTCACGAGTGTAATAGTCTGTTAATATCGGCATACAAAATTGCAAGCTCTTCCTTCTTTTCGCCACTCTCAGAACGGTATTTGTTGTCAAATAGTAACAAGAAGTCTCACGCGCAACTGTACATAAGCAATAGTATTACCAGCGGCGTTCTTCAAACGCTCACGAGATAGCAATGAGGACCCATAGTGCATACAGTCCCGTGTCGTAGCGGAAATTTTTTCTCCCCATACTCGGATACTAACCCGACTCGTGTCTCAAGTTGACCCGGCCTCTTCATTGAAACGCGCCTCTCATCTGGAAAGCCGCCCGAATACACAGTACACACTCAACTGACTTCCGACACACACACTGGACGCGGCGCCTGACTCATCTATTACCAGCCAAAGCACTACGAACAAAACACTGATAGCCAGCAAAAAAAAGGGCTACCAACTGCATAACTACGCATGTCACTTACAATAACCGAACAAGTGCGAATGTTTCTTTACAGATATAAAAATCAGAACGTACTTCATTAAAGCAGTTAATAATTCCCAGCCATAAATTTATGTGTAAAACTGCCAACAAAAAGTTATCACATTGCCAAAATACGCAAAAAAAAACACACCTAAATATGGATGTTTGATTGATAGACAGCTGACGCCAGGTCGAGTAATAAAACAACTTTAAGGAAGTCAGGGACTGTTTACCCAAATTTGAGAATCATACCGACACCATTTCTGAGTGTGAGTAAGTGTGAAATAATGTGGAAAGAATTAGTGCCAGGTATGGGCTATTCACGGTAAAGTGAGCCTTTTTGAAAGCCCTGCTTAAGTCTACTTGCATGCTCCTGACATGTGCCAAATTAACATTGCCATGTATCTGACTACTTTATTCATGTTTCGGTCTTGTGAATCTGCGAAATTATTAGAAATACTCATATCTTACAGTTCTGCTAATATTTACACTTATGTGAATTAAAATAAACAGAAAGCAAAAGAAATGACTGTATTATTCACATATGTTTATATAACACTTTAAATTCAGCATTTAAACGTGGAAATGATTTGCCTCCATCGTTACCAACTTTACTGGGCGCATGCCACTTAGTGAGCCCGTTAAAATATATACAGGTAGATGCAGTGACATTTTTCTAATAAATAGATTTCAAAAGTGCTCAGATAACCGTGAAAAGTCTTATAAATACACAACCACTTCACACCACCGAGTATGCACGCAGATATGGAGGCAGTTTGGGAACTGAAGCTCCTCCCGAAATACGAAGAAAAATTAAATTCTCTTACAAGAATGTTAATGTATGAACACTGTAACCACTCTTCATTTCTCGTACTTCTTCGAACTTCAAGAATCTACGAATCTTGCTTTTCATTATTCCATAAAAAGAATTATATAAGCTTGGGACCTAACAATCAAATCCCGATCGCTTAGTGTATTGTTTCGCTAGAAGTTCGCCACACAGTTAATCGTATTCATCGTTGTATGTTTGCCATATTCAATCAGAAAGTGGCCCCCTCTCTCACGCATTTCGCATTATAAATATTTAGTTCGTATTTTTTTTGCGTTGTTTTGCTAATATGGCTTTCTATTTCTCTCTCCCCGGTTTTGATTTGTGAATTGCATCCACTACAGTGCCGATGTGGAGAATCGTTTACGCAAACTATTCATCTTACTACTTACATCACGCTCAATATCGTCGTATTATGAAGAGTGAGTAAAGATGTTTGGTCGGCTCTTAACATTGAGTGTCTTGCGAGCCGATGAGGATGAAGCGAGGTGAGTATGGAGCAGCGCCGTGACATAAGGGCGGGGGAAACTGGAGATCCCCGAGAAAACTCGCCGACCAACGCCATCGTCCGGCACGATTCCCACATGCGAAAATCTGGGAGTGACCTCCCCGGGAAGTGAATCCCAACCGGGTTCGCCTTGGTGGGAGGCGAGTAGTCTGACCACTACACCACCGCGGCCCCCTTCGTCTTATTGTGCAGTGGATTGAATTGTCATTTTAGTTACTCAGCACGATTAAACACTGTGATATATGGTATATTCCTATATCCACTGTTATAGTCTCTACATGACCACTGCCTGAGAAAGTCTAAGAAGCGAGTCACTCCCGAAATAGAATTCTGGCTACGTTTCTACCACAAAAGTGATGTGTTGGAGAGTTGTGGAACGGAATTGTTAACCGGGAGCAGCGTGGTTCGGGGCTGTAACCAGTGGTGAGGCGAAGCGAGCAACTGTATATAAGACGGCAGTATTTACAGCATCCTGTGTGTTCGAGGCGACTACTGTGAGAAGTTAATCGGGGTTCTTGATCCAAACGCTACTGTATCTGTGATATAACTAGGCGACTGAGCGAAGGTGGGAGAAGTTCACGAGAGACTGGTACAATTCACGTTCTTTGCCCGATGTACAGCATTGCAATGTATAATTAATTAATTTATTATTTGATAATTGCAGTAGAACAGCGCGTAATTGCTTGTCGTAGAAATTCTCCGTTGCATTGAATTTAGGAATTTAAACTAGATATTTGCATGGCGAAAAAAATAGCAGGTTGTTTAAGAATTATTGAAAATTAATCATAAATCTACATTTGAATTATTCACGCAGTTGGAACAATATTTACTCCAAATCATTTTATGCATTTGCTCATACGTTAACAATGGCATGTTTATACATGTACCTATATATTTGTGTATATGTGCATGTTTGTACGTGGTTGTTTGTACGAGACAAAATAATACAAACTGGTTGAAACATTAAAATAAGTGAAGGTTTTTTTTTACATTGCTTGACTAACTGCGAACAGCTGATTGGTACAACCTAAAATAAGTCTAATCTTTTCACGCTGGGATATCGGATTTCAATGGAGATAATTCAAAATCATACACCTAGAACTTAGTGAAATGCTTCTCATTAATGCTATAATGCAGTCATTAAATCTATATTATAGCTGCATCATCAGCTAATTTGTTTTAGTTTTTATGAGCTGTCCGGTAATACGATAGACACAAAACGGAACAGTTTCAAAGTTTTAAAATGGGCTTCTGCAATTTCTGATGCCATGGCTCTTCTCAAGAAGTGGGTAAGCTATACTTTTACGATGGAAGCCTAGAAATGTCATGAAGTGCTTAAACATTGCGGTTGAATGAAATGAGATAAAAATTATGCCCATCTCAAATTTAAAAGTTGTAGCGGACACAGAAATGGAACACGACAGAAAACCTGCTTAATATATGCAAACAGGCGATAGGCAATGTGAAAATCAGCGAATACTATTGACTGTTGGGATTTAAAATGTGAAGTTGTGATTTTCAGCAGCGCTTCCAGGACGACTGTGTTTAAATGTGGGTGCAACGCAATTCCGCCACATTTTACAACAGCCAAAACAAGAGCACACAGCTGACGATAAGTCATGACAGGAGTCATTCAAATACAAATCCAGACAATTTTCTTCATCTCATTCTCTTTCCTAAGGAGGGAATGTTCTTTAATACCTTTACTCAAACAACACTGGTCTAGTATATATTTTGTATTGTTAGGCCTTAATTGAAATCTACTGAAATAAACCCTTTAAAATATTCCTTCCCTTTAATTTAATTTAATATATTTTAATGTTAACCTGTGATGAAAATTCGTTACTCAGAAAGATTAGTAGTAATTAATTCCAATTATTAGTGTTATTTATAGTGTAATTGTAAGATTTATGATCACTGAAAGAGGCATTTTATTTTACACACATTACAATAATAACTGAATTATTATTGCTTTCATAGAATATACAATTTTACAGTGTTCTTTGATTAACGCACGGATCCTACGCATTAGGTCAATAGTTGTGTTATTGTTCAAGTATAGCAGATGAATGCACGATGCGAAGAAAAAACTCTCAGCAATGTTTGTCACTGAATCATATATACCCATATTTATCTTACATTCCGGAGGAAAGAAANGAAGAAAAAACTCTCAGCAATGTTTGTCACTGAATCATATATACCCATATTTATCTTACATTCCGGAGGAAAGAAAATCCTTTTTAGATCACATTCCTGTTTGTGTGTATGTATGAATGAGACTCTTTGTGTGTCTACGCGTGTGTGAACCACCCTTTCAATTTTTTAATGCGTATATCTAATTTCTCCAAACTCGGTATTTACATAGTACTTAGGTAGGACACTTAGCTTTTATAGTTTTAGACTAGGCCGGGCACTTACTTTCAAAATTGCGTCCATGTTGATATTTAGTCTGCATCATATCTCGGGAATCATTCAATCTATTAAAACCAAATTTCGTATACTGGCTGAGTATCACGTAAATATTAAATTTTGAAATGGATATTGTTGTTAGTCCAAAATTTTGAGAGATAATACAAAATAAAAAAATTAACATTATACCTTGAAAACTATCACAGCAATTCTCACCCAATTTGGCATGTAAGTAATACTATGCCAGGTCATGCAAACGTAAGTTATTAAACTTGATTGGGAAATTATTTTCAAAATGGCGGAAATGGAAATATTTTTCGTTTATTTGGTACATCTAATATAAAAATTAACCAATTTCGATGAAATTTTGTGTGCTGAAAGTAGTTATTACGTTTATCATATATACCAACACATACCCACTTTTGTCAGCCATTTTGTAAGATAGCGACACATAAATAAAGTTTTTGTCATGTCTCGATAAACAATGAACCAATTCCTACCAAATTCAACAAACAAGTAGCACTGCGCCAGATGATGTTAACCGATATGTATAGGGGCTTTCAGACATTTATTTTCAAAATAGAGTCCATATAAATATTTTAGCTTTGAATGTCATATCGTCCAAATCATACAATTAATTCCAACATAGCTTTGTATGCTAGCAGTAAATATTAAAATGTCAAATGTATCTTCACGGACAATATTTTGTCCGCCATTTTTTAAGATAGCACCACTTTAGTAAATGTTTGTCATGTATCGGGAAACAATTGACCGATTCCTACAAAATTTGGCAAACAAGTTGCACTGTGGCAGATGACGTAAAATGTATGTTTCAAGTAAGTCGGATAGTTTTTTTTTTTAAATGGCAGCCACACAGGCATTTTTATTAGAATGCTTTATAGTCGTAACTATGTAATAAATTCCAAACTTATTTTGCATGCTGGTAGCATCAATTACAACCAAGAAATTGTCTATACAGAGCCCCATTTCTCTGACTTTTGTAAGTAACCCCATAATAAGAATAAAGTTTTAAGGTCATATCTCGGGAAACAATCAACTCATTCTTACCAAATTTGGGAAGGAGTTGTGTTGTAGTAGGCCATATAACTACATGTATTTTTAAGTGTGAGACACTTATTTTCAGAATTGTGGCTATAAAATTATTTTAGCATAGTGTGCTATATCTACGAAACCATTTAATAGATTCTAGCTTTCCTTTTATACTGCTAGTATAGAATCATTGAATGGACTAATGCATACATTTTTTTCTCTATTTATGAAGACCGTCACATAAAACATATGGAGGTTTTATACCATATCTCACGAACCAATGAACTGATTTTCACCAAATTCTTCACACAAGTATCGCTATAGTAGGCCATGTAAACGTGCGTGTTTCAAGTGGCTCAGTCACTTATTTTCAAAATGTTGACCCTGTTAAATTTTAGGTTAGTAAACATTATCATTCGAAACATTAGACTGGTTAAATAGGAAGTTGATGCTCGAATTTGAACTCCATAATGCAGTTGACTTTAGACTAGCTTATGGTGCGAGGTTCTCTGAATTTGCGTCTCGGGTACGGCACCTGTGTATTTGTAGTTGTCTCACTACTGTCGTATATGTTTTTGGTTTCATCTTAAATGGCGTTTTCAACGAAACGACAAGTCCTACCTACCAACTCAGCTTTTAAGAACTTGAAGAACTTGAATTTCTACCTTTTAAATAATACTCTATCTACGACGTATCTTTTCATCGTCACCTTAATTAAATACACCAGTTTTTTCACGTAAAAACAAGAATGTATTTTCAGAAGTCAATTACTTTATATCTTAAATACGAAAATGNGAATGTATTTTCAGAAGTCAATTACTTTATATCTTAAATACGAAAATGTTCTGCAAACCAAGAACCAGCTCTATTTATTGTGCATCACTTTGTAGCAGCCGCATTTTTCTATTGGGTAATAACATATTTTTGGGTGGCATCATTCAAGTTACGTGCCAGAAATTCAATATTCGCGTGGAGAATTTTAGTTACGGACCAATGGTTAGGCCTCGTGGCGCCCGGAGGCCGACGGGAGAACATTTTCTTTCGCCCTTGTGCTGCGGCGGCGAAGATGGGAGAAGTGACACACCGAGAATGACGTAGGCGTTTCTTCCTTTTGTCCGGCTAAACCGCGTGTGATTGAAAGCGGAGCCAGACTGGGGATTGGCAAGGCTGCGATGAATGGGAATCTGATGGCCTTGCCGGGAGAGCATCCACGCGGTGAGATGCGGATGCTGTGGTCAGCGAGGGACGCTGCAGTCAGCTAACATTTGGTCATTCGCGGCGGAGCGGCCCCTGGGTTTACTTCTCAACTGCAGAATCATTCTTGGACCGTAAATTATGAGAAAAGTTGCAGATTCCCAAATTAACGTTAATACTGTTAAATCAATCTCATAGAGATAAGAATTAACCAAATATGTGAACAATTTTCTAGTTAACTCTTTAGATCGCAATAAAAGTTTTAACGTTTGCATTATATAGAAAAAATATAGGAATTTTTAGCATCGTTACTATATTCACGGTTTCCTCACACATTTTGAACCAAACCTTTGAAAAATCATTTCATGTATGACATGTTTGGTTTTATCCTTCAATGTGCTACGTATCACAAGCGTTTTATGATTTATGTTAACAATAAAAAACGCTATTTTTAGTTAAAATTAACTATAACTTATATTCTGTACATAAATTATAACATTTCATTTATATTTAATATGAATAAAAACATGGAGAATACAGGTGTTTGTTGTTAATATCTAGAAAGAAATAGTTGCTATGCAAAATATTAGTACACTGGGTGCACAAGAATGCGGTGCGTTGTTCCTTTGGTTTAATTTTCCAGACTTAGCTAACCTTTGTTTGCGTGAGACATAAGAATNCAAGAATGCGGTGCGTTGTTCCTTTGGTTTAATTTTCCAGACTTAGCTAACCTTTGTTTGCGTGAGACATAAGAATACCTTGGGAGTAGAACTTTAACAGGGATTAAGAAAAGTTGGAAGTAGCCATGAATGGACTATGTACAAGTTTGGGGACTTGCCTACGTATTTGACTCGTTCCTGAGCAAATTTAGGAACACTACCATGGACGTATGGGAAAATGCTCTTATCATTCGCGCTTTCTCACTCTAAGTTCACAATGATGTGGTAATTTCACCAATAATATCCCAGAGTGCCACGTACTGGATTGATTTGGAATATTCATAATCAAGGAAAGAGTGAAACAATTTTAATATCTCAGTAACAAATTTTTGTTTTTGCGTATTTAGTAAAACCTACAAAAACTCTTCGTTTTGGAAACTAAATTAATTTAAAAGTGTGTCTATATTTGATTTCTTGATTCCGTTACACAATAAATGTTTCCTCTCAGACGGTTTTAACTTTCCATTGCCGTGGCAAAAAGCAATGAAAAAAAAAANCCGTTACACAATAAATGTTTCCTCTCAGACGGTTTTAACTTTCCATTGCCGTGGCAAAAAGCAATGAAAAAAAAAAATTGCGGGTATTCAGAGATCTTCTCATTAACAATGCCGGAGTCTCACATCATGTACATTTTACCAGANAAAAAAAAAATTGCGGGTATTCAGAGATCTTCTCATTAACAATGCCGGAGTCTCACATCATGTACATTTTACCAGATTAATTTTTGTTGCAGTAATGTTTGGAGTAAACACCAGAGTTTTATTGACTATCATTATGTAACTTTTAAAAATAGGCTATTTATTTTACAAGAACATTTGTGGTGATATAAAATAATTCATAAATATTTATATGCTTGATTGGCATTTCTTGTGATAATAAAAAATGTAATACACCTAAACATTTTGACGAGATATTTTGATCACAAATTTAACATAAGAAAGAATACTTTGAAAAAGGAGTTTTTGAACTTTAGAACATTACAGTTGTTCAGACAAGTAAGTGGGTGAAGAGATTTGGGCAGCTCTTAACATCAAGGTCTTGAGAGCCAACGAGGGTGAAGTGAGGTGAGTATGGAGCAGCGCCAGAATGAAGGGGCGGGGGAAACGGGAGATCCCCGAGAAAACCCGCCGACCAGTGCCATCGTCCGGCACGATTCCCACTTGCGAAAATAAGGAGTGAAACGGCCTGGAATTGAACCCGGTTCGCCTTGTTAGGAGACGAGCAGTCTAACAGCTCAGCCACCGTGGTTCCAAAAGTTAGGGATTTTGCATCTTCCTCCCCTCTCTTCTGCATTATTTGGAATAATTGTGGACCATAAAAATAAAATAATCAGTAGGATCATATTTTTACTGTTCCCGAGTAAAATCTAATATTTCCCTAATAATCGTAAAAAAAGAGAGAAAGTGGGAAACCTTTTCCTTCTAAGAACTTATATTCTTGAATTGTAGGATTTATAATTCAGGACACGAAATTTTTTACAAAATATTTAGACACAGGCACATGTGCACACATGCGTCTATAATACTTATGTCATTTTCTCATTTCAATGGCCCCGTCAGCATTAGGTAACTCATATACTGAAAGTCTGATTCGTGANAATACTTATGTCATTTTCTCATTTCAATGGCCCCGTCAGCATTAGGTAACTCATATACTGAAAGTCTGATTCGTGAACTGAAGCCTTAAGACGAGTAACAATTAATATCATTCAATCACAAAGTGTATCTGAGCTGAATTGTTTTAAAACAAAGCTAGTCACAAACAATTACATAAAAATCAGACGTCTCTGCTTGTGAATGATTCAATAAAAAAAAAGTATTAATGAAATTTGCTACGAAGCAACACAAATTCACAACATGCTTTATTTTCTCTATTATGCTCTNAAAAAAAAAGTATTAATGAAATTTGCTACGAAGCAACACAAATTCACAACATGCTTTATTTTCTCTATTATGCTCTACCTATGGCATGATTAGCGAGTAGTTATTTTTAGTATTTAGGTACAGGATTTAACAGAACTGAGCTGTGAATGTAAAAGGTGTTTAACGGCGTGGTTTTATTAATACATAAGACATGAGCCGGAAATGTTTGCAGGAAAACACGTTATTCAGTTTTTAATTTAAGCATATTCTCGAAATCCCCCCGTGCATCGTGGAATTTTCAGCAAAATACCTTGAATCTGTCGACATTACTGTGTATTTTACAGTGTTGGTAATCAAAAAAATAAATGTTGCCAACATCATAGACAAGTAAATGCATTTGTAAAACCGTACAAAATGGGGTGAAAAGTGAAGGCATTTTCTAAAACTCGTAGCTATTGCAATAATTTACACATTCAGACACATATCCTTTACCTAAAGTGTCAACAGAAACATGTAAAACTGCAAAACAGCCAGGGCCGGTACTTCAAAGCTAATAACATTGCAGTTGCTGTCAAATCGCAGCTTTTTTTTATGAGGTCAAAATGTTTCAGGTTTCGTTTCGTGCACGTCTGTTTGTGTACATACATGTATTAAACTCAATTTCTGATATTTGCTGTCATAAAAAAAATTAAGTTTATATGACCTCTAAACGTACATAGGCTTACTGCATGATGATTTTTTACTTACTGCGGGGTGCTTATAAAGTCCCTATCCATTTGTGAGACATCGCTAATATATCTTGTCTTTGTTTCAGGTATTGAAAATGTTCACAATTGAGGAGAGGACAGCCGTGGCCCGTGATCGTCTGAGAGTACTAACGTACGATGCAGGGAAAGATGATTTCACACGAAGATTTAGGAAACCTGGCCCTGCAAATGTCATCGTTCACCATATTGTCAACAAATTCAATCGTGCAGAGTGTTTTAAGGACGAAGATCGTTCAGGCGGGCCATCTTTAATGTGTCTAATGTTCCGAAATCTACTGTGTGGAAGATTTTTAACATTTCGTTGCACAAAAGTGCGTATAGTGTTCAGGTCCTGCATACTCTTGGGGCCGAAGTTTATGCCGCACGTCAAGCGATGTGCTATGATCTTTTTCAGGCCGCAGAAAATCTAAATTTAAAGGAAAACATATTATTCAGCGATGAGGCGGCATTTCACACTTGTGGCTTTGTCAACAAACACAATTACACTGTAAAAACTCCGCCTCGTTACGTATTTCTACCAGCCAGTTATTAAATTAACCCGTGGACGTTTTTCCTACCTTTAGCTAATAATTTGGAACAGCTGTGGAAGACTTATATTAATACAGCCTCTCTGGAAGACCACGATTTATGCTGCCTCGTCTACGGTGAAAAATACGTAGCAGATTCGGCACCCGACGTCAAGTGGGCGTTCGAAGCAGCAGCTAGTCGACCAGCGTAGTGGCCGCCTCAGCGTCAGAAATCCAACTACCGAATGCGCCCGTGTTTCCCGTCCAGTCAGACGAAAGACTGATGTGCCTTACTTCTATTGGCTACGCCTTGGTGACGTCAGTGGTGTTGCCAAGAGTTGCAGGTCGAAAAAAAGAAAATGCTCACGACGGAAAATATAAGACTGTCGCCGTGTAGTTATGAAAGCCCTCTATCAAAATAAAATTTTTCCAGTTGGTTAAAATTAAATGTACCTTATTAAATAGTGAATACCCCGTTTCCAAATCAATTAAATGTGAAGTAGTGGAGAAGGGTGAGGAAAGGGTTTTTAAATAAATAGGCATGCATTTTTGGAGCTGGGNTCAATTAAATGTGAAGTAGTGGAGAAGGGTGAGGAAAGGGTTTTTAAATAAATAGGCATGCATTTTTGGAGCTGGAGTGCTTGGTTCTCAGACTCTGGAAGTGTTCACAATGGAGATAAGTATTCTAATATTTGGAGTTTTATTTTTAATTGAAGTTTTGCAGAAGGAAAGATATTTTAAAACATGTGAAGTTTGAGGATAATATTTTGAAAATATACCAAAGTAATTTAATGTTGTGAGATAGTANGATATTTTAAAACATGTGAAGTTTGAGGATAATATTTTGAAAATATACCAAAGTAATTTAATGTTGTGAGATAGTAGAAATCATTATAAATATTTTTTGTATCAACTTTGTTAGCTTTTTAGCTAAATATTTTAGCAATAAGTCTTTATCTTTGTAAAATATTATGAAATGTTGTATAAAATATTTTGCATAAAAGTAGTTTCGTAAAAATATTCAAGAAAAGAGTTACCTTTTTTGTAATTATGAATTTTTTTTAGTTTCCCGTTAAATGTTTCCAGTCGCAGTCACGCAAATAATACTATTTGAAATGATTGAGAAAACATATCAGGGCACTTTAGTGAGACGACATGATGACGACCAAAACAAAATGATCGTATTTCTGCCTTAAGCTGACGGGGTACCTACCGGTTTGTTTTTAAAGTCTCCAGCCCACATGAGGTAGAGGGCACTTAAAAACAGATGAAAACCATTGGCCCCTTTATGTTTAAGGAAGCAACGATTACAAGCAATAGGTATCTGGACACGTTACAACTGTTTTTGGTGACCTCAATTACAGCAAGATGATGTTATTGAAACCGTTGTGTTTCAACAAGATGAGGCACCACCACATTTTGCGAACATTGTTCGTGATTTCTTGAACGAAATCTTTCCAAGGATTAGAATAGGCAGAGGATCACAACACATGTGTGCACCGCGGCATCTAACCGCTGGTGTATCGAACTTGGGTTTGAGATTTTTCAGATTCGAAAGATCGAATTATACGTGCGATTGATGCCACTACACCGCATGTGTTAGCGAACCTTTTTATATCGTCCTTATCAACCTTGGCAGCCCTGATTTGAAATTTAAGGGAGTTATGTTAAAGTGAGGTAATGTGCTGTGTAGCAGTGTGCTTGGGTTTATTACCTCCATAAAGCTTTTTGTCATTTTCGGCCGTCTTCACAGAAATGGATAGGGACTTTATAAGCAATATTAACATGTATAATATGTATATACAAAATTTAAATAAGACATCATGCAGTAGGCCTATGTACGTTTAGACGCCATATAAACATTATTTTGTGTATGACAGCAAATTATTAGACGTTGAGTTTAACACACNCCTATGTACGTTTAGACGCCATATAAACATTATTTTGTGTATGACAGCAAATTATTAGACGTTGAGTTTAACACACATATGTTCACAAATAGACGTGCACGAAACGAAACCTGACAAATTTTGACCTCATAAAAAAACTGCGATTTGACAGCAACTGCAAACATATTGGCTTTGAAGTACCGGCGCTGGCGGGTTTGCAGTTTTACATGTTTATGTTGAATCTTTAGGTATAGGTAATGTGTCTGAATGTGTAATTTATTGCAAAAGCTACCAGTTTTAGACAATGTTTTCACGCGTCACCCCATTTTGTACGGTTTTGCAAATGCATTTACTTGTCTATGATGTTGGCAACAATTGTCGATATCTTATTTATTTTTGTAACAGATGAAGCGGAGCTGTCGAAAAATAACGAGAATCGAGAAGTATCGACAGATTTAATTGTAACGAAATAACAGTGGACATTCAGGGGTTGTGAATACATTTGGGATGGAAACTATGATATACAAGAACGTCGTTGTGGTTTTTATTCTTCACAATGTTACTCTTGCAGTAAGTTTTCTCAGCGACAGCGTCAGTGTTCACGATGTAGAATGTCGAAGGCACGAGCAGTTTCAGAAGGGGGTCTGGGAGAATGAAGAGAACGATACTATAGTAAGTGATGTCTTGGGAAATGCAACATACAAGACTGGCGTAGTTTCCCTTCTTCATAATGTTACTGTTGAAGTACGCATTCTCAGCGACGGAGTCAGGGTCGGCGATGTAGCAAGCGGAGGGTACGACCACTTGCAAAATGGAGTCAGGGTAGGTGGAAAGAACGATACAACAATAAGTGATGTAATCGGGGAGATAAGACTTGGCTGCTGTGTAGAACACGCGCGCTAGAGGAGACAGCTATATGAGCTCGCGAGGTTAATGAGTATTGGGCGGCGGTTAATAACGCAAGTTTATCGTCCGCTGGGAAGGGAGGGGGACTCGAGTGGCAATAAGCAGATGGGAGTGTCGCACGCCGCGGGCTCCCGCGACACGCAGGGCGATAACGGTCGGCCACTCGCGGCTGTCTGTAATGAGCGCCGCGTGCAGACATTCCCACGGCTCCCTGACGACGACGTTGTCGTATCAGCGGCGCACGGGCCTAACTCGCACTCGAGGCTCTCCCACGCACCAGCGTGCAGCGCTCGTCAGTCTGAAACATCTCCGCCTCAGGGCGGCGCACAACATCATTTCGACAGTGTATCGTCAACTACCTTATCGACAATAATCGATACGACGGCTGGTTTCCTTATATTAACAGTGTTCGAATAGCTTGGAGTTTTGTTAAACGTTCAAAATTCTAAGCTATTCGACCTTATTCACAAAGCAGAAGCTCACTAAGGGAATTTATTTTTTCCCTGTCCCTTTGATGGACATACGTCCAAGAAGTAAAAAAGCAATACATGTGAAAGTTTATGGACACCCACGAATCCATCCTGTATGTTTACTTTTAGTATAGCTTAATTGGCAGATAGTAAGTAATGAAATATTCAGCAAACGAATTTTGTTTTTGAATCAGTTAAGCGAGAGTACTAGAGAGCATAATAATTTTACTATCTTTGAGATACATAAAAAAATTACAAAGTATAAGATATAATTGTAGTCTATAATATGGTGTGAATTGTGCAAATTTTTTTTTGCAAATGTAAAGGAAAAGGTTTCATAAAAAATTATTTTACAATATAAAAGTATTCCAAATATAAAATATAAGTACACGCTTTTCTGAACACTAATTTTTGCACTCATCCTCATAAAATTGCCTCCTACAAGATATGATTGAATATACCTGCATAGGCAACCTAAGAATGATGGAAACTAACTACCACATCAAGACAAATGGACCGACCATTTGGTTAAATTTTAACTGCAGTGAATGACATTTAGCAAATTATTGTATCGCCCTTAGCGTGGATACATGCGACGATACGGACCGGCATTGAGTCATAGAGACATCCTATGTTATACATTGGAAAGTCGTCCCATAGTTGTTGCAACTGCAACTCCAGATGCTGCAGATCCGTTGACGGTTATAGTTGTCGTCCCAGCTCACTCCATAAATGTTCTACAGGCTACCAGTCTGGAAGGGTTTATGTAGGGTGTCAATATTTTTATTATCTGTATTGTTTTGTACAGCATGTGGAAAATCGGGTCTCTCGTGCCTGTGACCTATAAGATTAAACAGGAGTAAAATTCCAGAGCAACATACGGTGTAAATAGCACCCAGCACATGTTATGTTCAGCCACAAAGCCTCAAGAGGAATTTTAGCAACTTCAGTCGTTAGAGTAATCCATGCTGTGCACACCAGCCAGATCCCATCAAGTCTTGAGCCAGACTATAATAAAGGCACTACCGTGCTTTAATTGGCTGCGGTTGAATGCAATCCAATAGAAGGATAATACGCTCCTCCCAATCGCGGTGGGTAGGCGTGGATACCACCTCACCTATCAATAGCATCGTACAGTGTTTAATCTGCACGCGCCACCTTGATGGGGCCGAGGACTATCCAACCTCTACGAACGCGCTTCGTAAACGAGTCCTTTTACTAGGTGGACCAGACCATCATCCCTTCGTTAGCGAGCATCAACCCTTCGAAACTGAGGCCGCCGACACGCCGCTTTGCTTCCCCAAAGGTTACTCGAAGAGCCCATCACCAAACCTAGCACTGTGTATCGTGGAGATCCGGTGGGATGGAATGCCCTCTTTCTCCCTGGCTACTAAGGCCGCACGTGCCGCCGTTGCAGCCCTCCAGGCAAATACCCGCCTCCAGGCCTCCTCCCAGCGGGAGATTCAACCAATGCCACCCAGAGTCCGACACGCGATCGGCACGGCTTCACACCGATCCCCTGCGTTCCCACGACTATACTATGCACACTGAGTTTTCACCAAAAGCAACGGAACTCCTCCAGGATGCCAGGCAGTCCCTTCTGCAGAGCTCTGCCACCCCGAGATCAAACCGAAGGCCTCAGTTGGGATCGTGCACTCGTCTCGCTGGTCATCACCGCAGGTGAAGAAAACATGCAACCTCTAGACAACTGCACATGACCTCGCCGTGGCTGATCACCATTGAACTGGCGGGGCTGCCACTAGCCCATTATCGTCCTCATTCCGTCAGCCACTGTTTTTCCACCGTGTTTTCACCCCTGACCAAGGGTGTCAACATGTTTTCCGGAGTATGTCCGGCTCACCACACCGCCACCCCTCCTTTTATTGATCCGTAGGATATAACAGGAGACCACTTTCAGAGCCCAACAACCATGACTTGGACATTTCATAGTTCCGGTACAAACACCAAGGGCCTCTAGGAAAACATGTGCCTCCACCTAGGCCAACTACAATCGAGTTTCTCATGCCTGAACGTATTTCCCCTCTGATCTGAAATACGGCTATCCGTACGGGAAATTAAACTCTGTGGGTCTTCCACCTCTGAAGAGGGAGACGCCAGACTGCATTCAGCAAATTCGGACCCGACGAAAGGACGAGTCTCTTGTCAATGATGGAGTTGAAAACCGAACTGAGGTACGAAGCCACATGCATGCAGTAATGTGCCATGTTCACACACGAATCATATAGCATGAACCCGGCCGTATCCCGTGAAAGACCACCTATCAGGATGGTCTACTCCAAGGCACGACTTATAGGGTTCCTACCCCTGGGAACTCTCTTCCATTGACCTCGAACGATTACCCGCTCTGGTGGACGAGGTCCTCATTCCTTCAGGTTAAGAACACCCGAGTATTAACAAGCTCAGGTTACCATTACTGATGCCATATCAGGGCTGACCCAGATTGAAACACATGCTTTGTTTTGCACAGCCCACCCCCGACTGATTTATTCAGCTTGCAAGGGGGTATTGGGCAACCACTTAGCTCGTACGCGATCCACAGCGCTCAGCCGGTGCATGAATTTGCTGGCGAATTCCGACAGCGACGCTCTCGAAATGCTATCGGCAGTTTTAATAGCTGCCAAGTCAAAATCAAGTCCTAATAGCGAGAGATTCTTTTTCAGTTGCTATCGCAGGTCTTCGAAGCGGACACAGTCATTCAGCACATGCTCTACGGTGTGTGGTACCAGGCAGTCATTGCAGAGAGGGTTACCAATGAGCCCCAGCTCATGGAGTTTCGCTTTGAAGTTGCCATGTCCTGAAAGAAATTGCATCAGAGAGTGAGCCGGATAGATGTTGAGCAGTAATCTATCCCAGTCACAAGGAAAGACTGCAAACGTCATTAACCCCTTTTGAAAGGACGACCAACGGCTCTGTCAGACGTCTGCGGTGTCCTCCCAGGCAACTCCCCGACTCTCCGGGTCCAGTTGACCTGTGACCTTTTCCATTGCGAGCAAAACCAGCTCTGCCACATAGAGATCCAAAGGAGCGACTCCAGCCAATACTGTTAGGGCATCTGTAGACACAGCACGGTGTGCCTTTGTAACCTCAAGCAGCGCCGCACACTGTGCACTCAACAGCTTTCGCCTTACATAAGAGTGATCCACCCGCTTATAACACATAAGAGGCAGTCCTGGGCCACCCGTGATGTATATGTGTGCGGGTATGAATTAACCTGTTAAAAAATTTACCCTTATGGCCGCTCCGTGAAGGGAAGCATATGAAGCCACAAAATGTCCTGAACGTGCCGGTGTGCCAGCAGTGATTAGGACGGCAGAGAAAAGGGAATCTAATGTCATCAGTGAAGAATCTAGATATTGTCTGGACGATGGAAAGAGGCACTGCTTGTTGAGTTCGCACCTGAAGCCTGTCGTTCGATGAAACGTTCCTCTCTTCTTGTGGTCATTCTGGATCATCCGGGACCTTCCCGGTTTTCATGTGTTTCGTTTTTGTTCCTACTACTCGCAGCATCGTCTCATCGGTCCAGTTGGAAGGCAATTCGACGGAACGACCACCCTGCCTTCGGTATTGCAAAGACTCTGTCTCTCTCAGACTCTATAAGTTGTTCATACCTGTGTCGAATGCGCCGCCAAGGAGGACGTTCCTTCCACACGCACACTGTTATACTGCCCAAAACTTCGTAATATAGGTTGATCACCATGAACTGAGCACCTTTGAAAACACTGTTCAAAATTTAATAGCATTCACATTCTGTATACCTCAACCGTATATAAAATTTACGCTGTCATGGGCCTCATCACTTATTTCATGTATCGGTCAAGTGAAGCTGAGAAATTAGAAAAGCAAATGTCTTATACTTATGAACATTAAAAACCAAAAAGCAAACGAAAATTTTCCAGTATTCACAAATGTTTATGTAACACTTTTAATTCAGTGTTATAACTTGGAAATACTTTTCCTCCGAACGTTACCAACTTTACTGGGAGCATGGCGTTAACTGTGCCAGTTAAAATGCCAGCAGGTAGGGGCAGTGCCATTTATCTAACGTTGATTTCTAAAGTTCTTAATTAACCGTGGACAGCCTATACCATATTTCACGTTGCCAGGGTTTTAGTGGTGTTAGCGCTCTCTGGTAGGAGTTTTACGTGGCCAATAACTTTTGAAATAAACAATTTTCAATATTACCCTTGATTGTGCTGTATGCCAACTTTCGCCTCACGGATATTTCGTCCTGGTTACCGCAGTTTTTATGGCAATGTGTGTGTATATATAAATATCTTGAGGCATCTAATGAAACATCTAATCAAATATTAATTTTTTTAATTCTGTAGATGCATTTTAGTTCAATATTTGTGCGATACTAACAACAAAGGTTGTGGTAATGATATTTAGTTAACTAATACGGTGTAACCGTTTCTACGTGTGATTTCTGCACGACTAGCTCAGTTGTCGAATGTATTAAGTTGTATTTATTTGTAGCAAACACATTTCACGCACATTAAATACACCGGGTTTTCACTTCCAGTTGTAAAGGTCGAATATTATTGTTAATTACTGGTATTAATGGTTAAGTTGTTTAATCAGTTACTTTTTAGCCTGCGATATTTCCATACTTTGAATGGTATAACGATCAAAGTACTTGCCAGTATTTTTTCATCAAACTTGCTTCAAGAATACATTTCGACGTCATAACTACATAACAATAGTTATCTGGAGATAAAAAGTACGCTATTTTCCGCAGCAAACTGAAGATGAGAGTATGACAAGGAAACCTGCCAGAGACGAAATTTTAATTCCGAAGCTCTTTGGCTTCTACAACAAATATTACTCATGTCTTAAAAAACGTCGCATGACTGGTAATTTTTTTCGGAAGGGGGAGAGAGCTAAGTACAACTTTAAGGTAAGTCTAGTGGGACGGATCGTGTAGTACATAGGCCGTAATTAGATACAGTTATAGAATAAACTAACGCCAGCTGTAAAAAGTATTTGCGTATTCAGTAGACGGTGTTTAAATGAAATGTATCGAATTTTTAATATGCCTTTTTTTCTACCAGATATAGGGAAAACATTATTGCCACGTGTTTAAATAGGCTACAAAAAGATAAAATTTGAAATTTATACTATTAAGTGCAGGCAGTGTTTAATATACTACATTTTAATGGTGGTTTGTCGTTTACCAGTGGCTCTGAAAATACTTCAGAAACTTTAATTCAAATAAAAACTTTTCGATTATAGATTATTCAAGCTGGGATTCTAATTTTGTTTGTTTCTGCAATATATTTAAGGGAATATATTAACATCTGTTTCACTGAACACACAGTGCCATTAATTAAACATAATAGGCCATACAATCAGGAATAGCCTCCTCATAAATTCTAGTATCTACATCATCAAAATAATTTACACTTTATATATTGACAACACCTTGTGAAGTAATAAATGTAATATTTTTTGGTATATATTTTAAAGTAAATATATTTCTACATTTTGAGGTTCTAGTACAAAAAATGATGTATATAGCATTCATCTACTTTATGTTACAAAACCAGCTTCTTCATATACCTGTGTGCAGCAGCAAAGACACCTCCAACTTCCTTATCAAAACTGGGACGTTATTTGGAGCTGCTCAGATTTTTCGTGAAGTCGTATAACTTGGTATGTTCGTTATATTACTTCTCTATACAAAAAGAGCCCCATTTATTACATTCGTGTTTTACAAAATGGTTGGCTACTTAATGTCAAAAGGTTACGGTTATATTAATGATAAGTCTTGTATCAGTACGTAGAGTGTAACATATAAAGTAAGCAAATACAATGGAAAAAATCTTGTAATATTTATTTGAGACTGTTACACAATGAATGTTTTTAGAGTATTTCATAACATTATATTTGAGACGTATTACTGTAGATGAACTCATACTATCCTCATAGAAGGGAACACAGAGATCACTGGTTTGGTAAGCAAAACNTCTTGTAATATTTATTTGAGACTGTTACACAATGAATGTTTTTAGAGTATTTCATAACATTATATTCGAGACGTATTACTGTAGATGAACTCATACTATCCTCATAGAAGGGAACACAGAGATCACTGGTTTGGTAAGCAAAANGAGACGTATTACTGTAGATGAACTCATACTATCCTCATAGAAGGGAACACAGAGATCACTGGTTTGGTAAGCAAAACCAGAGAGTAGATTTTTGTACAAAAATATGTCTAAATAACAATTTTACTCTTTTAAACACAAAAATAATAAAAAGCAACACGTTAAAAACAGACATAAAAAACGAGAAATGTTTATGAGCTACCTTTACATTCTATGTAATTACACAAAGGAACAAGTTTGAATTAACGAAATTGTTGAATATAATGTAAACTGTTGCATAATTTTATGTCTGGCTTTCCTGAAAACTTACTTAATAATTTTGCTAGTCCACATTAAAAACATTTCTTCACTGATTTTGTTTTAATTTTCAAAAATATTTTTTTTGTATTTCAGCTGGATGTTTTAAAAAATGTACGTTTTCCTTCTGAGATGTAACCTTATTACGAAGAAATCAAATTACATTACCTAATAATTTTTTAACTTGGTAAAACAGAAGTCACGTGTAATACCAAGTTTAACAGCTTTGCCTTAATGTAAACTAATGAATAATTTTGCTTCCAAGTCATTGAACGCATACAAAAAATTTCATTTTTCACGTTCTCTTAAACGAGTTACTTCGGTGGATTAAAAAAATAATTAGCTATGGCTTATAATTAACTCTCTTTTCAGACAAGTTTGTTACAAACCTTTCCAGTCGTCGGTGTCTAGTAGAAGTATCGAGATGGCAAATAAACACATCAGACGCTAATTATGTATTTTGGTATCTACGAATGAGTTTTGGTAACATAATATAAATTGGATCTAAAAAAATACTATCTATATTACGAGCAGGTTTAATAGGTTGTTATTGCTTCAATGTCTCATTAACCTCACGACAATTTCCTCATCATCTTAATACTGTGATGCTTAAAGCACATTTTTATAGATTCGAGCATTTTAATTTTCTTCTTTTTCATGTTTAAAACACATTATCAAAGTTAAAATGATGCTTGCGCTTCAGAATTTTTTACACAACATTTTTTTGTATTTACTTAATGTAATGAAGAAACGTGTCTACAACTCTTGAGAGTTGTGTAACTGTTACACTATTGCCCGTTGATACTAAACAGGAACGAGTAAGCGTCGAATGTTGTCACAGCTGAGAGATCGCAGGAGAACTGACAGCGATATTTGACTGATTAGGCCGAAAGAAAGTAAAGCGTAACACACCAATATTTAGTGGACATTCGAACACTATACCACCCAAAAAAAGAAGGATAAAATACATATTTACATGCGAACAAAATAACACAAATATGTACACACGTATATATTAAAGGCAAAAAGTATAGTAATTTTGATTATATTTTGTATGGTGTCTACACATACGGCAGGATCAACATCTGTGCAACACAAATTGATGGGAAGTTTTCAGAGTCTGTTCTATGTTATAATTGCAAAGGTTTCCAAATATTTACATTGATATTTGCGTCTGTGACGTACCAGTACACTGTAAAAAAGTTCAGGCAAACTTCCTAAATTGAAATGGAATATTTGAAATGTACGTTGTATGGGAATAGTGCCATATATCAGGGTGTAAATAGAGGGATGTTTTAAATTGCTGCCATGCAAATTTGGAAACTTCCCTATGCATTTGACCCTTACCTGAGCAAATGCAGAAACGCTACCATGGATGACTGGGAAAACAACTTCACCATTCGCTCTTTCTCGCTATACGTATACACTGATGTGGTACATCTGCGAAAAATTTAATAGTGTATATGCTAATTTGGGGTTCTCGGTGACAATGATTCTGAACCAATATTGATACGTGCCCATCTCTTGCCGTGACTAAAGTTTGTGATGAACACCGATAAACTAAGATGTTTGTAGTCCTCTTACAGTTTAGATATGCCATTGTCTTTCGTCTTATAAGAGTCAGAAACTGTCAGAAGGTGAGTAGTAGGCTTATGGCAAGTCGGGGAAATGCATACTGCATCAGGATCCAGGATCAGTCCGCCATCTTGGTAGGGACGTCCGGCGGCCATGTTGGTCGGTGCAGTACACCATATTTTTTGGCGTCACAGTCAGGGCTTTTGACCATATTGGAAGTTCTTCCCCCCGTTATCCCTATAAACTATTGTAATAAAAATTATAATAATAAAAAATTATAAGAAAAATTCAATGGTATCAGCCCACCACCTTATATTGTTAATTATTATATCGGTTTAGAGTGTCGCTGCAGATCATAATTAAGTTTTTCAAGAAAATTAAAAAAAAGGCAATCAACTACTGTTGCCTAAGAACAATTTTAATAAAAAAATAATAATTTCGGCCCACCACTTCGGTACCCACTGCATCGGGGGACGTATTGATCCCTCTTCCCTAGCATAAACCTTTAACCCAAAAAAAAAGAAAATTGTCATTTAAAAAATGTGCAAAAATTTAATAAGTTCAGCTCACCACTTTCGATTTATATTCGTTTTGTTATAAAAAAAAATAAGAAGAGTGTGTCGTCACTGCGATTGTAGAAAAGTGAATGTTTTAGCAGACTGGAAATTGTGGGTAGGAAGACTCTCAGTACACACAAGTGCGCTGACGAGAGCAGCTGCTACGACACAGCAAAGCCGGATGTCTGTCGTGAGTTATCTGTTACGAGCGGTGCTCGCCTTCAGTCTCGAACTGTCTCTAAAACTTCCTTAACCAAGCACTGCTGGCGCAGAGACCGGGTTAGGTGGTTATCACTTCGACAAGTGTAGTGTTGCGCAGAGCACACGACGCGCATGCCTATCAGGGTCGCAGTCAGCTCTTTAAGTTACGCTGTCGTAGCGACACCACGCATGATTAGCAGCGATGCAGTTTCTTACTGTTACTCTGATGTAGAGGTTCTGTGTCACCGAATCTCACATGGTTTCGAGGGGCGGGGGACTCCCCCACTGCCACCTCAACTCCATCACCGACCCTCGCCAACACCACCACCCCTCCCCATCCCCCCTCTAGAACTCACTCACCTCCCCTCTCAGCTACATAACCCACCTCTCCCTTACCCCACACCCCTCTCATTTTCCTCCCTCATCGTCACATAAAATTGAAAAAAAAAATAAAAAATCTGCGGGTTTTGTGCAGAAAACACATCTTGCCCTACTCCCAAAACTCTTCATTGGTCCCTCTTCCTTTATGACCCTCCTTCCCCCTCATAACCATTAAACAATTAAATCATTCGTGTAGGTCAGTCCGCCCAGGAAATACACTGAATCTACCACCTCCTCCCAGACCCATTTAACAATAAAATAACCGCATCTATGCACCGAACTATTTCCCTATGCAACAATATGTCACCGGATCGTATTATTCACCTATGTATCATTTCACAGCCAGATAGTATAATGCAGTTGATTGGCTCACCTCGTCCCTCCAAGATATCAACGTCCAATAAAACTGTCCCATGCCTGAGACGAAATAGTTCGTAGTGGGGAGGATGATGTTGGAGGGAAATGGTCCAGCGCGAAAAACAATGTTAACTCATGAAAACTCTGCTGAAGACTGATCTCAATCGAGCCAAATCATTATAAT
>NQII01007173.1:53739-80005 GCA_002778355.1 Clitarchus hookeri
TTGCTGCATCCTGTTATCAGCACCGTAAGAAGCTTCCTGCGATCCGTTGTTATATCCACAACATAATTTTACAGCAAAGATAGCAAGTGCTCACTTTTCTTTAATTATAGAGAAATAACGCGAGCGTACAGAACGTCTCCGCTGCAGTCCATGCCGCCTGGATACGGAGGCTGCGCATGGTTTTATCTCACGAAGGCAGGTGGGGGCATATGAGTGTAGTACGCTGGCTATGGTTGCGGCCTTGGACGGAGTGCATCACTTGCGTGTTTAAAAAAGCTAATGAAATTTGGTTTATTCACATGCACGCACATGCTGAAGAAAACAGAATTCACTTACTAAAAAGCGACAGGAATTTACATTTCTCGGTAAATTAAAATTAGCCAATAATAATATGTAATAAATGTTAACAATAAATAAATCTGCAATTTAAAGTAATAAATCTCGTTTTTAGCTAAAATGTCATAATGGAACTGTATTTGTGATATACTGTCCCCCGTCCTTAAGGGTCGTCTACTATAAAAAATGTCATAAATATCAGAGTGTGTCTGACATAAAACACAGCTTAAGAAAAAATCCGCTGTTTACAATCTTAATCTTTTTCCGACCTGCATCTTGAAAATGAAGTGGATGTGTTCGCGTATTTCAACATGCTGAACGTGTTTAGTTTGTATTTGTGGCTGCTATTATAAAGTAGTGCTGCTGTTTTGAAAACGTCTGTCTCATAGACATAGAAATGGCAGGAAACAGAAAAAAATAATATTAAATAGGTAGGGAACAATAATTTCCATAGCATTCCGATTGGTTGAAGAAAAATAAAAAATATATTTTAAGAAAGTTAAACGCAACACTATGTACAAATGCGAGCTACAGGTAATGAATGCCATTGTATAATGTCATGCCAGTTGTAGACAAGCCTTAGCGTAGTTTGTATGAACATTAAAATGAACAGTCGCACAAACACCCCTGAAATCCGCGTGCTGCGGCTAAACTGATGCGACACTGGTATCTGGCCTACCCGAAGAGGCGGGGGGAGGTGGGATCTGCAACACCCACTGCACACCGCTCAAGGTTGGCATTGTCAGCTGCAGGCGTGCCTAGCCCAAGGCTATCCAGCCGTGTGTGCTAGCTTGTGCAAAAGTCGTTTATTACAGACAAATTACCATTCGAAAAAGGCATGTGTCTCTACAAAACAAATTCTATTTAGCTTATGGAGGAAACGAAAGCTTATAACCCATGCAAACGTGTGTTCACTCTCACATGTACGTATGTGTGTCAAAGCTCGCGGATCTGTTCACATGCGTGCACAAGCATGTGTGCTCACACACGCGTACGCATAGGTATACACGCGCGTGCCCTCTAAACTTAGTTTTATTATAGACATACAATATTCGTCCAAAATTTGATTGCAGTTGGGTAGCTAGCCGCGAAAAAAATAATTCCTTGACTACATCTGTTTTGAATAATAATGCTGTTTTTTTATCTCTCTTAGCCAGATTGTGCATTTGTGAGCAGGCACGTTCATATCACGCAGTATATGTAACGCATTTGCTTTTCTCAGGCACAAAAAAGTTATACATGATGAGTATAAAAGAATACTTCAAATTTGAAGGTCTATAATATCAAAAACAAACAACCTACAACCTTGGTTGAACAATCAAATGAACCGTGGAACTGTAACGTTGGTCTACCATACTTTCATAAATGTTTAATGTGACCACCATGAGCTGCCCGAACGGCATCTACGCGATAATCAAACTCGTTCCACGCTTTATGTGCCTTTATGTGCTGAGAGATGACACTGGGGGCGTCTGTCGTCGCACTATGACCGTGTGTTTAGTGTTAGTCTGCATCACGATGACGACGGAACAACAGAAGGCGTTCTGTGCTATTCAGTTTGCTAAATGTGAATCGGCCACGACATCTTCAACGTGAATTACGTGGCAAATACGGGCGACGTCCTCCCAATAGGTGGAGTATCGTACGTTCGTTTCGTCAGTTCCGTGACACAAGGTGCCTTTTCGAAGGCAAAAGTTCCGGGCGGCCGCGTGTGTCTGATGAGAATGTGCAACGGATTCAACAAACGTTCGGGGGGAAATGCAAATCCCTCAATCGATGGTATGGACAGTGTTGCGAAAGCGATTGCTGTATAAATCATACAGGTTACAGCTTGTACAGGCTCTNGGCGTTCTGTGCTATTCAGTTTGCTAAATGTGAATCGGCCACGACATCTTCAACGTGAATTACGTGGCAAATACGAGCGACGTCCTCCCAATAGGTGGAGTATCGTACGTTCGTTTCGTCAGTTCCGTGACACAAGGTGCCTTTTCGAAGGCAAAAGTTCCGGGCGGCCGCGTGTGTCTGATGAGAATGTGCAACGGATTCAACAAACGTTCGGGGGGAAATGCAAATCGCTCAATCGATGGTATGGACAGTGTTGCGAAAGCGATTGCTGTATAAATCATACAGGTTACAGCTTGTACAGGCTCTNCTCAATCGATGGTATGGACAGTGTTGCGAAAGCGATTGCTGTATAAATCATACAGGTTACAGCTTGTACAGGCTCTTACCGAAGGAGATAAAGAACTGAGACGTGATTTCTGCGCATTCGTTGTTGCTCAGAACGAGGTAGACGATGCCTTTATTTCCATGCTGGTTTTTAGCGATGAAGAGACGTTCCACACAACTGGTAAGGTGAACCGGCACAATATGCGGATATGAGGCCAGGAGCCTTTACATGAAACCACAGAACACGAGCGCCCTTCCCCCAAAGTGAACGTGATTTGCACTGTATCCAAAGACAATGTTTTCGGCCCTTTACTTTTTTACGAGCCCACTGATACTGGAACACCTTATTTGGACATGCTTACAGAGTGTTTGTTTCCTCAGGTAGAAGAGGTGGCAGGGGACTTCATTTTCCAGCAGGATGGTGCGCCCCCCATTTGCACCTAGCTGTTCGCGGATAACTGAACGACATGCTGCCGCAACGCTGGATTGGTCGTGGAGTAGCTGGTGACCAGGCTCTTCCTCACTGGCCACCAAGAAGCCCGGATCTTACACCGTACGATTTTTTTATGGGGCACATAAAGGATTAAGCGTTTTGTCTACCATTGCTGGCTAACATTGTCGACCTCAAAACGAGAATTAATGNATGGGGCACATAAAGGATTAAGCGTTTTGTCTACCATTGCTGGCTAACATTGTCGACCTCAAAACGAGAATTAATGATGCCATCCAAACTGTAACACCAGACATGCTGACAAGAGTGTGGAACGAGTTTGATTATGGCGTAGATGTCGTTTGGCATTTATGGATATATGGTTAACAAACTTCACAGTACTGCCGNGGAACGAGTTTGATTATGGCGTAGATGTCGTTTGGCATTTATGGATATATGGTTAACAAACTTCACAGTACTGCCGTTCATTTGATTGGTCAACCAAGGTTGTTGGTTGTTTGGTTTCGATATTATACTCATACTGTATATACTTAATTGTTATTTTATATTCTACAGGTTACTACCAAAACCAACTCAAAAATTCAAACCTATTGTTAATAAATTATGTGAGGAGCCATTGTGAAAGTTAATTATCTGTCAATATTTTCGCAGTAACAAAATACTCGAACAGGAAGAGAAATTGTATTTAAAAATAAATACTTAAAATATTTCATTTCCGCAGGCCTATACCATAACTTGAGTCCCATAAAAATTTAGAGAATGGTTAGTAAAAATAAATGTAGTCAGTTGAAAACAATATAAGTTTCGTAGGCAGCAGAAGTGTTTGTAAAAATATGTCTACCGCATGACCGTACACGTAATGTTAGCATTGCTGCATAACAAAGTCTTTTATAATTTATGTGCAGAATACCATAAAATAATAATAGTAGGGAACGCAATCCTCTCAAAATATGTTTCAGGAAAAAGTTCTTGTTTGTTTGATATTATTTGAGAATGAGAGAAAGTGCACTGCTGTGGTCCATGTGTTAACAGGAGTTGCATGTTACACGAGCAAGATACCGAAAAAAATAATGTTGTCGAAAGCTGAGTACATCATTTGAATAATATTGCATTAATCGCTATTTGTCAATGGTGGTAGTTGCCCTACCACATGTCATTTAATTTTAAACGATACATTTTATCAGTCTCGTTCATTAGCTCTTGGCAGCTTCGACTTGACTCCGCTCTACAGCGCACAGGAGGATGAATCCCGGCAGTGGTCAATCATGGGGATATTTGTCTGTGCTTGAACGGTTTTCTAGGGAGGCTTCATTACTTTAACTATTTTTTTTTGCTGTCACATAATAGTGTACAGTACTTTTTCCCTTACAATGCTGCATCCACAACATTTTTTGTTGTCATGCTATGTATGATGTTTACTTACTGAATAATAATGACGTGTGTGTTCGTAGGTTTTCTCCTGATTTCTCAACATTGAGCTGTAGTTTGTGCGTTCCATTGGAGACTAAGTTGAAACAATCATCATTGAAGAGCGGTTACTTTTGTCTGCTGTTTCTGGTAAATTTACAAAACTAGACTAATGTTGCTTCAATCACTGTGTACTGGGGCATGATTATCCCAGTGGGGTCGTCGTGGATATTTATCTGTGCCTGAGTGCTTTCCTCGGGGGTCTCGCTCTTCATTTCATCAACTAATTTCACATTCATATTTTAAGTACGTAACTTTTTTTCATTGCTCGGCATGGGGCCATCATAGTTTTGTGAACAGTCTTTCATCTTGGTAGTTAAATATTAATTTATCAAAACTCCTTTCATATAGTTTTTCTGCGCCAGAAATGTGTACAGGGACATGATTCCCGGCAGTGGTTAATCGTGAATATTTGTCAGTGCTTGAGCAGTTTTCTCGGGGTCTTCATTTCTTTAACTAATTTCAAGTTCACATTTTAAATACGTAATCTTTTTCATTGCTATGCTTCGTTTACAACATGTTTTTTATCATGCGAAATACAATGTTTATTTACTGAATAAAAAATTTGTAGGGCTATGTGGTTTTGCAGGTTATCCAACATCGAGCTACCTTTTGTGTGATCCATTGGTATACCTAGTCGAGGGGTTCAGCTTTTGTCAGCCCAAACCAGCTTAGGTCTTCGTTCAGCGGTTTGCCAGTGACGCGCGAGGCCAAGGTGGGAGCGCTCGGTTGCTGCTTTTGGCGGGAATACACTGCGTCACGTAAGATCGAAGTGAGTGTTACTGCTATGTTTTTGTGTTTAAATNTGCTGCTTTTGGCGGGAATACACTGCGTCACGTAAGATCGAAGTGAGTGTTACTGCTATGTTTTTGTGTTTAAATATTTATGGTTATTATTGTTACACGTAGTGTTCCATAAATTTTCTAAGTCTGTGAAAGATTTGGTTGATTTCCAATCAAGTTTTGGTAAAAANTGTTACACGTAGTGTTCCATAAATTTTCTAAGTCTGTGAAAGATTTGGTTGATTTCCAATCAAGTTTTGGTAAAAACACGTAATTGTGGGGATTCTTTGTCCCCTGGTGCCGGCCACAAAGTTGTCCCTTAACGCCGGACAGTAAATAAGTTGTTTTTTCTCGCAATTATATATATTTTTTATAATAATTGTTGTACGTTGTTTTAGAGGATAGAAGAATGAAGAGAAATCGAAATGGAAGAGATGAAAAACCGCGATAGACAAGGTTTTGTCCAAGATGGCCGATGAATCCTGGATCCTCATGCATGATGCATGTCGCCGACTNTGTTACACGTAGTGTTCCATAAATTTTCTAAGTCTGTGAAAGATTTGGTTGATTTCCAATCAAGTTTTGGTAAAAGCACGTAATTGTGGGGATTCTTTGTCCCCTGGTGCCGGCCACAAAGTTGTCCCTTAACGCCGGACAGTAAATAAGTTGTTTTTTCTCGCAATTATATATATTTTTTATAATAATTGTTGTACGTCGTTTTAGAGGATAGAAGAATGAAGAGAAATCGAAATGGAAGAGATGAAAAAGAAAGGAAAATGGGACTAACAAAGTTTACAAACCGCGATAGACAAGGTTTTGTCCAAGATGGCCGATGAATCCTGGATCCTCATGCATGATGCATGTCGCCGACTCGCCATAAGCCTACTATTAAGGTGTGATTTTCTACACAGCTCACAAACGATCCAGTCCAACAATTCCAGCAAGTTCCGCGTGCGGTCTTCGCATTACTGGCAATCAGATCGGTTCGCTTTTCTGTCCGTCAACGATCGATTTCGACAATCTAGCGTTGATAGAAACCAATCTAGTCATGACGTTAAAGGAGGTCCTATGCGGTAGGAATAAGGAGAAGGCAGTTACCGTATTATCGATATTAAGGAAGCAATCTGCGAGGAAGTTGGTTATAAAATGGAAAGTACAGTAATGAGCACATCTGCAAGTTTTATGCCACAAACGCAATATTACGTAAACGCAATGTAAACGTCCTTTTGNGGTTATAAAATGGAAAGTACAGTAATGAGCACATCTGCAAGTTTTATGCCACAAACGCAATATTACGTAAACGCAACGTAAACGNTTACGTAAACGCAATGTAAACGTCCTTTTGAAATGTGACAACGAAATACTTTTGAAACATGGGTACCGAAAAACATCCTGCTTATCTTCAAGAATATGAAGAGAATACGGCTATGCATCACTCACGAAAACCTAGAGAAAATAATTCTTCATTATAAAGACATCAGTTACTACTAAATAACGACACTTTGCTTCTTAATTTAAAAGTGGTATGGTGAATTTTTTAAAATTCTGTTTTGTCCATACTACCGTAGTGTTAACTGTTTCCCAAATTCTCAGTTTCGTAATAACTTCAAAATATAGCAGCCTTTGCGATTATAAAAAAATTTCTAATGTTTTTTTGTTGCTAGGAACATTTTTAAAAGTAGGAATTCGTGGCNCAGCCTTTGCGATTATAAAAAAATTTCTAATGTTTTTTTGTTGCTAGGAACATTTTTAAAAGTAGGAATTCGTGGCCCTGTAAAAGAGCATTTTTTTTACAGTGCATTATTACTTAGGAGTAAAAGTTACTTATTTAATCTAGATATACAATAATGAGACTAAATCAGATTACTTTAGAGCTTACACAAATGTTTTAATACGTATGTAAAATTTGGAGTTTCCTTTTCGGTAAAGTTTCACAGTGAATTACTTTTATAGCAACAGAGGGCTACCTTAGACATACAGAAGTAATAGAATAGAATAACTCTAAATCTACAATTTAAAAAAAATCCCAAATTTATGTGAACAGTTTTCATTTGCGATTGAATATTTTTTAACTAAATAAGTTATCTAGAACAGAACCCTTTATTTTCGTAGGAAGCCAGCGCGCATGACGCGAGTAATGTAGCCGCCTTAATGGCTGCAGGACGGCGACGTGCGAAAAGCCTGTTTCAGCTGCAGTATAGCCATACTTTAATTGTAACTAATTTTGACCGAAAAAGTTAAGAACAAGCGCAACTATGTTTTTTCGCTAATCACGTATATTTGTAACTATGGCCCAACGTCAGCAGACTTTAGAATCATAAATGTTTTAGAACTGCGTATAGTACTTTTACGTTAAGCATGTCATTTAGAAAGTGTTATGAGCAAAATATACAGGCTGGGTATAAATGAATACCCCAACTTTGAAGGTCTGTAATATCAAAACCAAACCACCTACAACCTTGAACCGTGGAACCATGAAATTTGTTTACCATACATTCATAAATGTGCAATGTGACCACCATGAGCGGCCCGAACGATATCTACGCGATAATCAAACTCGTTCCATGCTCTTGTCAGCATGTCCAATGTTACAGTTTAAAGTGGTGAGGCGGTAGCGAACTCGCATTCGACACGTCAATGTGAAGGGGACGGTGTGATATTTTCTTTATGTGCCGGGAGATGACACTGGGAGCGTCTGTCGTCGCACTATGAGCGTGTATTGTGTGCTAGTCTGCATCACGATGGCAGCGGAACAACAGTTTGCTAAATGTGAATCAGTTACGACTGTTCAACGTGAATTCCGTCCCAAATAAGGACGTCGTCCTCCCGACAAGTGGAGTATCGTAAGTTGGGTTCGTCAGTTTTTTCTATGGGGGTACATAAAGGATCAAGTGTTTCGTCCACTATTGCCGGCTAACATTGACGACCTCAAAACGANTGGGGGTACATAAAGGATCAAGTGTTTCGTCCACTATTGCCGGCTAACATTGACGACCTCAAAACGAGAATTACGAACGCCATCCAAACCGTAACACCCAACATCCTGACAAGAGTGTGGAACGAGTTTGATTATCGCGTAGATGTCGTTCGGGTCACTCGTGGTGGTCACATTGAACATTTATGAATGCATGAATAAACTTCACAGTTCCTTGGTCAGTCAAGGTTGTAGGTGGTTTGGTTTTGATAATATAAACCTTCATATTTGGGGTGTTCTTTTATAATCATCCTGTGTAATTGATGCATTACTCAAAAATGTATTAGTTACTTCACAGGTTACCCTTCACTGGGGAAACGGTTTGAAGACCTAACCATTTATTTTAATTGCCAGACTAATTCCTAACACCCATTTGTTTGGCCATCGAAATTGTGGTTGCAAAAAAGGAGTCAATTAAATATTAAAATGTATGTTTGGTAAGTAGAACAACCGATTTACTTTACGTCTCCTAGCATTTCGTATCTCTTTGTCTCATTCGTAAAGTAAAATTTCAATTTTGGTCCTTATTTTGGCCCGTGGCTTTGCATCTCAATTTCAGACAATTGTTTTTGCAGTTCCTCAGTAGTGCCTACTGGTGTTGTCAATTCCTTTTGTGTTAGTATGAGATATGGTTTAGCCCTGCTAACTGTATTGAAAAGGGTTTATTAACGACTTACAAACTTACTTATAACCTAACTTAAAGTAACACCCGATTCGAAACCAGAACCTCCCGCACCCCAGACCGGCGGCTCACCAACTGACTGCGCAACTGGAGTTCGGCAGCACTGTTAAGGTTATTTATACAAGTTCGGAACAAAACGTGATATTTTATGGGAGAGTTCGGAATAGCGAATATTTCCGCCGCTGCACGTGTAGTGTTGCAAAAGGTTTTCTTTAACTAAAGTTTTCAGCTACGTGAATTATAAAACTGAAAGATTTTACTAAGTAACGCAGTTTTAATACAGTATTTGATTTATGATTATTGCAATTATCCGGTATTTTTTACGTAGAAAATAGAGAAAATCTTGTTCTTTGCCGACACTATCGCTTGTTTAGTGGCGAAAATGTTCCATCTGCCAAAAATTTTGTATTGATCTTCCTATTCTGTAGTAGAAGAAACCTTAGCCTTGTTGCGTCAAAAAGGTCTACAGAATTATTTTTAAGTTGTTGAATGAACGATCAAGTAAGCACTTTTGAAACAAACATTTGAAAAAAAAGTTACTGCCTATAACTTTATATAAGTGCTAGTAGTGCTACAATAAACAACGGCATCCTTGCTCCCAGTTAAGACAGCAGCGAATTAATTAAAATAGTTCTCATCACTTGACGCTGTGTTGTTATAAGTCGTGTTTAAATTCGTGGCCACCGAAGTTAGTTATTCTGGTTTTATACACGATTAGAGTATAAATTTCCATATTAGTAACCCATTTTAATACATTTACTTACCTAACTATTCCACGATTTCACGTGGTTGACGCAATAATAAATTGATCAGGCCCATGACAATGCAAATTTTACAAATTAAAAGGATATATAATGAGAAGGGGAGTATATACTTAGCAGGGCTTTCAGAAGTACTCTACAGTAAACTGCCTTTGCCATTGTATTCGTCCAGTTTTTTTTTAACCAAATAGTATTTTAGTAACATGGGTAAATACTCTTTGTCACTATAAAATTAATATTTTTACGTTCGAAATTAACACAATATACTTAAAAAAAAAAAAAAAATTTATTTTATATTGCAAACCTTTTTTTTTTTTATGATCGCGTAGAAAATAATTTTAGAGTCTATTGACGGTTTCTTAGTATTTTTTTCAAACAACCCTTTGAAAAATCACCTCATGTTTAACGTGATTGGTGGTTTTCTAAATATGTCATGCATTTCAAACATTTTACACTTGTGTTAACATTGAAATACCTTATCTTTGGTTAAATTGAACTTTTACTTGTACATTTTCTATAAATTATAATATTTATTATATAATTAATGTCAGTAAAAACAGGGATAAATTAGGTGTGTTGGTAAAGCCTAGTAAGAAATAGAACTTATGAAAAATGTTATGTAACTGAGTGCACAATAATGCTGTGCGTTGTCCCTCTGGTGTAATTTTATATACTTGGTATAGCTTCGTTTGCCTGAGGCGAAGGAATATCCTAGAAGTAAAACTTAAGCAGGGCTTCAGGAAAGTTAGTAAGTAAGCGTGAATGGGCCATGGGTGCACTTATTTCCTCTCCGTCGCATAACCAGTCGCTGCAGGGGGCCGGCCAAAGACGAGCCGCGGGAGATGTCTCTGGTACGGGAGTGGCGGTGCGGAGCNGAAATAGAACTTATGAAAAATGTTATGTAACTGAGTGCACAATAATGCTGTGCGTTGTCCCTCTGGTGTAATTTTCTATACTTGGTATAGCTTCGTCTGCATGAGGCGAAGGAATATCCTAGATGTAAAACTTAAGCAGGGCTTCATAAAAGTTAGTAAGTAAGCGTGAATGGGCCATGGGTGCACTTATTTCCTCTCCGTCGCCTAACCAGTCGCTGCAGGGGGCCGGCCAAAGACGAGCCGCGGGAGATGTCTCTGGTACGGGAGTGGCGGTGCGGAGCNAGGGTTTATTAACGACTTACAAACTTACTTATAACCTAACTTAAAGTAACACCCGATTCGAAACCAGAACCTCCCTCACCCCAGACCGGCGGCTCACCAACTGACTGCGCAACTGGAGTTCGGCAGCACTGTTAAGGTTATTTATACAAGTTCGGAACAAAACGTGATATTTTATGGGAGAGTTCGGAATAGCGAAAATTTCCGCCGCTGCACGTGTAGGGTTGCAAAAGGTTTCCTTTAACTAAAGTTTTCAGCTACGTGAATTATAAAACTGAAAGATTTTACTAAGTAACGCAGTTTTAATACAGTATTTGATTTATGATTATTGCAATTATCCGGTATTTTTTACGTAGAAAATAGAGAAAATCTTGTTCTTTGCCGACACTATCGCTTGTTTAGTGGCGAAAATTTTCCATCTGCCAAAAATTTTGTATTGATCTTCCTATTCTGTAGTAGAAGAAACCTTAGCCTTGTTGCGTCAAAAAGGTCTACAGAATTATTTTTAAGTTGTTGAATGAACGATCAAGTAAGCACTTTTGAAACAAACATTTGAAAAAAAAGTTACTGCCTATAACTTTATATAAGTGCCTGTAGTGCTACAATAAACAACGGCATCCTTGCTCCCAGTTAAGACAGCAGCGAATTAATTAAAATAGTTCTCATCACTTGAAGCTGTGTTATAAGTCGTGTTTAAATTCGTGGCCACCGAAGTTAGTTATTCTTGTTTTATACACGATTAGAGTATAAATTTCCATATTAGTAACCCATTTTAATACATTTACTTACCTAACTATTCCACGATTTCACGTGGTTGACGCAATAATAACTTGATCAGGCCCATGACAATGCAAATTTTACAAATTAAAAGGATATATAATGAGAAGGGGAGTATATACTTAGCAGGGCTTTCAGAAGTACTCTACAGTAAACTGCATATGCCATTGTATTCGACCAGTCTTTTTTGTTAACCAAATATAATTTTAGTAACATGTGTAAATACTCTTTTTCAACATTAAATTTATATTTTTACGTTTGAAATAAACACAATATACCTAAAAAAAAAATGCATTTTTACTTTATTTTGATAACTTTTTTTTTGTGATCGTGTAGAAAATTTTTTAGAGTCTATTGGCTGTTTCTTAGCATTTTTTGAAACAACCCTTTGAAAAATCACCTCATGTATAACTTGACTGGTGGTTTTCTTAATATGTCATGCATAACAAATATTTTACACTTGTGTTAACGTTGAAATACCTTATCTTTGGTTAAATCGAACGTTTACTTGTACATTATCTATAAATTATAATGTTTCTTTTATAATTAATGTCAGTAAAAACAGGGATAAATTAGGTGTGTTGGTAAAGCCTAGTAAGAAATAGAACTTATGAAAAATGTTATGTAACTGAGTGCACAATAATGCTGTGCGTTGTCCCTCTGGTGTAATTTTATATACTTGGTATAGCTTCGTTTGCCTGAGGCGAAGGAATATCCTAGAAGTAAAACTTAAGCAGGGCTTCAGGAAAGTTAGTAAGTAAGCGTGAATGGGCCATGGGTGCACTTATTTCCTCTCCGTCGCATAACCAGTCGCTGCAGGGGGCCGGCCAAAGACGAGCCGCGGGAGATGTCTCTGGTACGGGAGTGGCGGTGCGGAGCGGAACCGAGATTCCAGCAGCTACAGGAAATGACGGTCGCTTGCCGATGTGGTTCACGTATCCAGGTCTAGGGGGCGCGACAACAGGCCGCCCCCTAGCTGCGTTGCCACCCCCTTCAGGGAGGGCGGTAGGGAGACGGCCAAGTGCGTCGACCACTTGCTCATGTCTGCCACGTACCAAGACTCGGTGGTTGCCTGCCCCTCAAGGAGCTCGAGTGTCTCGCGCTACAACGGCCTATCTCGCCCGCTCTCTGCGGAAGCGTACTATAGTCCACTCGTTGTAACTTGTAACTCTTGAAAGTCCAGCTTAAGTTCTTCTTGCAGGGTATTCCTCCACCTCGTACAGGCAATGCATAATCGCACTATAGGACAACGCACAGCAGGCGTTGCTGGTTCTCACCTCACTTGTTAATTCATTAAACTCGAGAACATAAAATTTTTCTAAACCACAGAGGTCGTTATACACACATGCTGGTGGCATCGCCAACAACGGAACGCATTTCCGTCGAATAAATAGTACGGCCCATTTTTTGGCGCTGAGATTGAAAACTATGTTACATGTGAATGAACACACTGTTAATATTTTCAGTGATAAAAGGAAACAGGACACTTCATAATACATGGAAAAATTATAGCCTCTCATTACCAACCAGAAATGTTTTTGTAAAGCTCGTGGGCGCTGAAAATATTTCAGGTATGTTCTGTGCTAAACACATGAAATAATTTTTTTTTTACTAATATAGTAGAAATTGTTCTAGGAATCCATTAATCACTTATTTCCTTATGTATGCTCTAGAAATTAAGTCAAGTAAATCCTTATTCCATGGTGAAGGTACTTTTACGACTGCTAAGATACTAGGGGATGCTGGCTCCGAGTGTGATTTAATTGCCTTAGGGTAGCTAAGTGCTGTAGCTGTCTCCCTGGTAAAAGTATAAACGTGAGAGTTTTATTAATAACTCAAAAAATAAAATAGAACTATACATACCACATTTTGTAAAATGTAACAATACACTTTTTATCTGTATGACATTAAATGTTCACAGTATGATTTATTTGGCTTATTTTCATATCAGTTCTGTGAATTTCACTTTGATACTACAGATAAAGAACCATCAAATAGGATAAATTAAAAATTGCCCACCACGGAACGTGATTACAGTATGCCCCCTCGCCAGTATCCGCACGTTTAACGAAAAGGACACATCACCATACAACAAAGTCGTAACACCACAAGTATCCACTTTTTCACTACTTTCAGTGTGTTCAGACATCTCGTGAGGAGTCATTTTAGTTTCAGAATATCCCGTAATCTCGGTACGTCCTTCTCTTGTGAACAGGCACCTCCACAGTTTACACGGTGAACAAATTGTTTCAATCTTTTATTATAAGAATAATTATAGATTCCTTAACATAATTCCAAGAGGTCTTCCTGGCTGTGCAAATTGCTTCTCAGCTTCTTTCTTCGGCGATACATGCTCAATCCCTGCCAAAAGTATATAAGGAATATCCCATAAAGGAAATATGGTGGTATATGTTCTCGAAGTTCTCCAGCCCCTTCTGCCATTGAATTCCGTCGTTGTCCATTAAAAAATTTTTTTTTAATAACACTTTTCCGAGAAGACTTAACTCACCCACCCACCTATAAATGTCTTCCTTCTTGTAAATGCGGCCCTTGCCCTCTACGTTTCTGTAATAATATTTTTTATAGAATTCTTCTGAGAAGATGAGCAGAATGGAGATTTGAAGTGTCTGAACAATAACACACACACGCGCGCGCGGGTGTGTTTCGCATGATTTAGTAAGGAAAATTAATAAATTCTTTCGCAAAAATTATTCCAAAGCAACTCTGTGTTTATAAACGTGGAAACTGTAAGACGTGCATTTTTATCCGTCTAGGATCTTGTTTCGGAAACCAATTGATTCAGTGAAGTGTGAAAGTATATGTATTTGATCTGACGACGGAATCGCTACTACACGCTTCTTTAGTTGATTTGCCAAGAAAAACAAAATACAATTTTAAACAGAAGAAAAATGAGATTTATTCATTTGCGTCAATTAAAATTTTACATATATTGCGTATTTGCGTATTTATCATTGATTTTACATTACATTTACTCTAGCAGTCCTGGGGGAAAATCTAACGACAACATTGACGTAGATTCCTTTTTCCTATAAAAATAGGTACTGCCATCTTCTTGTAAATTTTAATTTTGTTAACAATTTTTTAATTAAATTTTTTGATACTGAATTAAGTATAGTTTATTTAAATCACTTCTCTTAATGCATCTTCTGAATTGCTCTAATCTATTACTCCTAATTTCAAATCAATTTCCACAACTTCTATAAAGGTCATGAATTCGTTACACGCTTAGGATTTTTTTCTTCAGTACAATTCTCTGGATACGATTTTATGCTAACAAGAGCTGCAATCTGTGAAGAAATCNCTTAGGATTTTTTTCTTCAGTACAATTCTCTGGATACGATTTTATGCTAACAAGAGCTGCAATCTGTGAAGAAATCGTTCCGAATACCTTCCGCGATCATTAAAATAATAGGGGCGGCTAATCCTTTTTGGCTTAATTTTTCATTCCATAAGATTCTTTAGAGATTGTGTGCCATAATTTGTAGCAAGAGAGCCCAATGAACATAAAAGGTCGTCTTGTCGGAACACCCTCAGGCGAACCGTTTTCGATTAAAATTTGTACAAATGTGGTAGCCTGAGAAGTAGGCAACACACACAACACAGGAAATGTAATACATGATATGCGTGTGACAAACGGATAGCGAACACTGCACTGTAATTTTACAAAGAAGCAATTTCAACCGATACATGTTTACAGTAATATCACAACAAGTGCTCGAAGGTCAGGCGACCTTCATTACAGCAGGCATTGCAACGCCACAACAAAAACTGTCGCACATTCTGGAACATGTTGGCATTCCTTCGGATCATTTCGCCGGCTGCTAAGATGCGTGCCACGAGTTCTTCCGCCGTATCCACAAGTGTCTCATAGACAAGGCTCTTCATGTGACACCACAGGTAGAAGTCTAGGTGTGACAAATCGGGGAAGCTAGCTGGCCAAGCGACAGGGCCTCCCCTGCCTATCCATCTCCCTGGAAATACTTGGTGAAGGTACTCACATACAGCACGAGCATTGCGTGGTGGTGCCCCATCGTGCTGTATCCACATGCGGTCACAGTAGTACGTCCTCCAGCAACGCGGGCAGTGTATATTTTAAGAAGCCCTGGTACACATGGCCATCAAGACGTGTTGGTAACATGTACGGCCCTACTAAGTGATAATGAACTATGCCAGCCTACATGTTCACCAAAATCCTCTCTTAGTTGAACGTCTCGACCGTGGCATGTGAATTTTCATCAGCCCACTCATGGCTGTTGTGGCTATTTTACACACCATTATGTATGAAACAGGCTTCGTCTGTAAATAGAACCTTCTTCGGAAACTCCGGGTCACGGGATGTCTTCTGCAGAAACCATGCACATAACGCATGTCTGGGTGTAATGTCACTTTGCTGTAATGCTTACTGTCGAGATGCGTATTGATGGTTAAGCTGCTACTCATGCAAGTTATTCCACACCGTCATGTGCGATGAACCCAAAGCATGTGCAATGACATGGTTACCCACCAACGATTGATCCTCCACTCGTGTAAGGACGTCTTCTACAAAGCATGGTGTACGCTTTGTCACTTGAACACCATAGTTCTGAATGTTTGGCAAGAGTCTTCCTGTATCTCGCAGGCGCTGGACGATTGTTGCAAGAATTGTATGCGCTGGGTGCCGTCTGTTTGGATATCGTTCGCGATACAGTCGTGCAGCTAACCTGTCACAGCAGTTAGATACGCCATAAATCAAGAGCATGTCGGTACGTTCTGCAGGTGTGTACCTGCCCATGCTCACAAGATCGCTGACATTCGGGTCTTAATGAGGCCCATTTACCTAATGCTGCTGGTGTGAGGTCGCGAATGACGCGCGCGCACATTTCCAGCCGAGGCGTCGTATCGGAGGGGGTTCGGACAGCAAAAATTCACCAANGTCGCGAATGACGCGCGCGCACATTTCCAGCCGAGGCGTCGTATCGGAGGGGGTTCGGACAGCAAAAATTCACCAAACAAACCACACTGGTTGCCTAATGCCAAGGCAGCGAACAACTACCATCTAAACACGCAGTGTCGTCTGCTCGCGAAAGGAATACAACTGTGGCCCAGCATGACAATTCGTCGTTTTCATTTGCTAATTTCATACAAATGTCGTAACACTTATTTACTTTTCCATTTACCTACACGATTATTGCCGTACCGCTTTCGTGGGTGCATACCCCAACACCCTACGTTATTCACGAAGTACACTATATTGTTAACCCTCATTGATGGCATACTAAGAACGTTGTTCAACAATATGGTCAGGACGTTTGTTGTTTACTCTCGCGTAAATTTAAAAACTCTTTTCATAAAGGCATGGTATTTTTCACTTTGTTTGGTGTGGTGCACTTTCTTGGCAGAAAGTGAAGTGCAACCTCATGGTAGCACCTTCGAACATTGCCTCGAAATTTACCGACACACCAGTCATCGCTCGGTACCTGTTCATAACTCACACAGTCTCACACGTAGCACATGACGCTTTGTAATGTTTACGTAACAATGTGCACTATTCGTTTGTTTCTAACTAGCGTATCGTCCAATCCCACTGCCTGTGTATTGTGCGTGCCTACCCCTCAGGCAACAAATATTCTATTCAATTTTACTCGAAAACGGTGTGCCTGAGGGTGTTGTGACAAGACGACCTTTTTTGTTCTTTGGGCTCTCTTGAAAGAATTTATAGCATACAATTTATAAATAATTTTATGGAAGAAAAAATTAAGCCAAAAAGGGGGTAGCCGCCCCCATTACTATAATGAAGACAGAAGGTATTCGAAACGATTTATACACTGATAGCAGATCTTGTTATCACAAGACAGTATGTAGAGAGTAGTTTAAGATGTTTTGCCAAAATACGATATCTTTTTTCTATTTTCAAGGGCGAATCTCTCCCTTACGATTTGTGCCAGGCTATAAGACGCATTATATAACTGTATCTCATTTTAGACAAGGAATCACCTCAGCAAGTTTGTAACATACTTTCATATATATTTTGTATATATAAACCTGCTAGATACAAAACTATGAACTGTTAGTTTTATGTGATTTGAAGTCCTCTTTTTTAATACCTCAAAAATTGTTTAAATGGACAGTTCCCACGTTTCCATGTCTTGCTGGTAACCTGTTATCTTCTCACTTTTCTCGGTCACCCTTCACCACCGCACTTATCGACGCCTAGATGCTCTCATTACAGAGCAGTGCCACTAATTATTATCCAATAGAGTTTAATATACATTCAGGTGCGCTAAACATTTATTATTTTTATTTTTAGAAGTATAAAAAGAAAATTGTGAAAAAAGTAGTTCTTCAAAATACTTATTTAAATATTTACGGAAATATTCAAATAAGCGTTGTGTATTACTGTGGTGCTATTGCTGACGCCATATAAATCTAGAATTTAGTACGCAGGAAGAACATGTTTGAAGGGACAGTGTATGAGACCATAACTCTTCTGAAATAAATTAATATTTGTATACTCTCAGGTTTGCTCTTTGCTGGAATATCTCAAATTTCTTCTAGTTTCAGCTTGAGTAGTCGTAAAGGCTGTTTAAAAGCGTGTACCATTACTGCTTAAATTTCTTTTCATGGGGACACACGTTTATATAAATTGTGTACACGAACCGTAATCAGAAATATTGCTTTTACACAGATTGAAATGTATTTATGGTTCAATGCATGGTCAATTTATTTCTTTTTAGAAAATTTTTTTACCGTTGCCGATGTGGAAAGGATGTTATTTAGCTATCATTATTACTACAGTATTTTCGCTTAAGTAGAGCAGATGCTTACTGATTTGGGAGTGCCTTACNGTTATTTAGCTATCATTATTACTACAGTATTTTCGCTTAAGTAGAGCAGATGCTTACTGATTTGGGAGTGCCTTAGTATTGCCAAATAAATTACGCAGCCCGGCTGAAGAAACAGATTTTTAAGTGGTGTTGATGAGTTCTGAGTTTAGTTCTTAATACCTATAAGAGCTGAAAATGTGTAAACAAGTGTTTACTGCGTTTTAATTGATGATAATAAGTTAAATACCTAAATAATCCATTAAACTGGCTAAATAGCAAAGTATAATAAATGAAAACGCTACCTCACATAATTGTTGTTTCAATTTTAAAATTATTTTTGAATAATATATATATTTATATACTCTTTTTAATTTCAGTATTATTTATGAACTGCAAAGGTGCTTAAGTGACACCAAAGTCTGCCATTTTCATTATATAAATCACTTAAAATTATAAAACTTCTGTGATAACGGGTGAGGAGTTGGTGAATTTCATACACAGGTATAGTTTTTCAAAGTGATCGGTTCCCGGAAAGACAATGTTTATCTACTTGCTGATGATCATGACCACTCTCTGGTTCTCTGTATCTCTCTTTCTCTGATACATGAGCTCAATTCCATGAAATCATCGGTTTAGTTTACATGTAGTCTGTTGGTCTTTATATCCTCAATTTTGAGTGAATTTAATTACAGGTTTTCGTACGCCTATTACAGTGTATGATGGAAAATATTTATATCATTATATATATTTACATTATACATATGTTTTCCCCATTTGCAGAGGATATTTCTAGGCCCTTTTTTTTGAAGTAATATTACATTAAATTCTATCGAACAGGTAAGTTATTTAATTTCGTGATGCTACACGCTTTTTTATTTTTGAATGGAAACATTCTGATAAGTTTATTTTCGCAAGATTGAAATACTCATCGCACAAATAATGGAATTCTACAAAAGCCGGCGTGACTGGGGGGCAACAACGAAGCTTGAAAGAAACTAATTTCAAGCCTCCTTTAATCATCCTTAACGACTGCTCCTGGACCCCTTGCCGACTTAAAATTTCCTTTACATACCCCATTTCTCCCCAGTGAGTTTCTAAGACGAGGGGTTGAATGGGGTAGGAAAGGAGGAGGTTGACGCGTGACACCGATAGGGGAGACATCTGCGGTGAATTCGCGGCAACAAGTTAAACTGCTTGAAAACAGCGGCCTGAGGGTCGGTCGGGACAAAATGCGACATCGTGTTCACCCTCTTCACTTGGGGAAGTTTTTTTTATTTTACTTTCCTCGTCCCCTTCCCCCTCGTAGGCATTCACAGGAGGGCTGGCAGTCTTGCCTGGGGGAGAGGCAGTCAAAACAGATTCCTACAGGGACGGGGTTAGACAGAGAGGGAGGGGGCGTAATAAATGGGATTAAAGAAGTGTTTTATATCTCGAGACGGCGGCTGCAACAGAAGGCTAAGTGAAAAGGCAGTGAAAAGGGAAACGAGCGGAGGAAGTAATCACCGGCCTAATTGAAAGATTTTGATTCGCATTTTACGCTTTACCTTCTTATAATATCTGCGTGTTTCTTCTCACATCTGTGTACATAATCCTTTATTTTTGGCAGATGCTTATATTTTCCCCAGAAGTTTGCACGGCAGAGGTACAGCATATTGGCATAGCCTATCAGGCTTCAGCGTCAGCTGCAAACGTTCGTGGGTAGAATTCCAAACACAATCAGAGCTGAGCTGTCAAACTAAAAATCGCATCTTCAGGTAACTATGATAGCTAAAGTGCCACTCTCAGATGAGGTAACTCTTTCGTAGTTTCTTCGTGATAAATTTAATAAGCACGACGTTGGGCCCACATAATTCGGATACCACAAGTGTAAAGCTCTTGAATAAACACATGCAGCCGAGATTATAGTAAAAAATCATTTTTTAACTCCCAATGCTTTAGTATTACAGTACCTTAGCCAACATTTTGGCAGTTTCTTATTGCGGAGTGCTGTATGATGAATAGTAGTCCAATTGATGATAGGCGAAGAGTATCCGCGGTCATATTGTGTTATATGTAACTAACCCGTTAAGTTATACAGCCAATCTGGATGCGATCTATTATAATTTCTAACATGTGGCATTTATAGTTCCAGTATAATGTTTAGTTAAAATCACAGCGTGTCTCCATAAATAATCTTAAATTTTTTCATTGAAATAATACAAAACACATTTATTTAATAGTCACTGCCAGCGGAATATTGTTAATGGGAGTCTAATTGCCGGTGTTCTGTAAATATCAGAGCACTTGTAAAACAAACGATATTAAAAATGTACGAGTAATAACTTCTGACTATGTAATGGACCTGCAGAAACCTGCAGACCAGAACATTGGGGAAATTAATTTTTTGGCACATTCGGGAACCCTTGCATGAAGGGCGAAGACCTAACTTAAAAGGTTCGGGAATGGCAAGGGGGCATGAAAATATAGGTTATGATAGGCAGAAATGGGTCAGAGTAGTCATGGAAATTTATGTTGACAAGTTGCATTTGGCAATATATGAAGTACATAACTTAAGCGGTTTGGGAATAACGAAAGCGCTCATAAAACGAGTTGGGGAAGGATGTATTATAGTGGAAATACGTGGGGCGTATGCAAAGTGTGACAATCATAGCTTTAAAATTTTAGGATTTGCAAAGGGGTACGCAGATATGGACTGGTGTTTAGGTTATTTTGGTACACGAAGAGAGTTGACGTGGTGAATACGTCATGAAATTGTAAGAGGTTAATTAAGGTGGGATACAAACAAAGAAGGGCGTATTATACATTTTCCTACATTTGCAGTGCATGCCTAATTTTTAAAAAATTACTTAATTTTAGAAAGAAATAGTAATTTTAATTTGTGGCTACATAAGGGTATAAGAATTTTGAGAAATATACTGTGTGCAACGACGAAGGCTTACACTTATTCGCTTGTGGGAGATTTTAGTTGTCCTTGTAGCGCCAATATTTTATGCACACGTGTACACTTCCTCGTCCCCTGCACCCCATATCGTCCAAGTACTTGTACACAAACCAAATGCGTGAATGTACACTTGTTCTCATCAGGAAACTCCTTTTTTCTTCAGCTGTTTCCAAGCGAGTTATACACTAATCGCTTTTTGAAAGACTATACAGGTGAATTGCTACATTTACTGTTTTGCTTCTGTTGAGTTTTGTAATCAATAAGTTCTTTACCGAGGATAAATTAAAAGAAAAATATAATTCCGTACACAACAGATTCAGTGATTCACAGATTTTCTTAACAAATTTAAANTTAACAAACTTAAATCGTCGCCATTTTAATCCCATAAACAAGTAAGGCTTCCAGAGCAACAAATTTGATGTTTTGGAAAATATATACTCTGTTTTTTTCTTATTTGTTTAGAAAGTTTTTTTTGTAATATGTGGTTTATTTTTTTCCATTGTCTTGGATGGTACTGTAGAAGTATTTACTTTAGAACTGTACAAGTAAATACTTAGAAGTATTTATTATAATATTTTTGTGATATACAAATAAACATAAGGGAATGTGTATGTAAGGATTTTAGTTAAGGTAAATATTTAATTAAAATGTTTTAGTTAACAAACGTGTATTTAAAAAGAAGAATCCTACACTCTCAGACGAATATTTGCCACTGATTGCAAAGCCAGTGCCTTAATCAGTTGTGAAATTCCTAAGTAGTGTAAGAGGAATATGAGAGAAAGGGAAGCAATACAATCATCATTGAATGAAAATGGTCAAGTAGGGTGGGATTTATTTCAAGTGTACCAGTGACTCAAGTGATTCTGGAAAGCAAATGGGTACATAAAGAGGATAAGGATTAGTATGGATGTTTCTGCGGTAATGGTGAAGGGACATATCCGGCTCGGAAAGGGAAATAATACGTTCAGAATATTAAGGTTGTAACTGTAATTATTAGAAAATATGGCCAACCATTTATTGAAAAAGGGGAAGTAATAGTGTTATATTTCTTTGGGGACACAGGTAGTTTATACAAAATTACTGCCCTTTAACAGAAAAGGTATTTTGTATTTTTAATTTATAGCAAATCCGCCTACCCAAATTCCTTTTTTTTTCGCATTAATTTATTTGGTAATTACAAGAAAAATTGCTAAAATATAAAATTTCTTCAATTTATTTATATTGGATCTCTTATATTGTTTCTTATGATTTTTAAAGCATTGGTCCGAATCGTGCCTTTTACAAACTGCGCAAACAATTTTGTAAAAATGTTTCACTAGTTTCATTATTTATATTATTTTTAAGAAAGCAATATTATTTTCGTTTGAAGTTCTGATTTAACTAAGAAGCTCTTTACACAATATAATTTTTGCGCGATGCGCCGATTTTCGGAACACCGTACAACACTGCGAAGGACAATTATGGATTTTGCATTGTACCAAGGTAAGTTAAGAATTTAGCTTTTTTCCGCCTTCATCTATTAGCAGCTAGCCATGGTATGAAAAATTGTTCAAGCTTTTGTTCCTTTCTGAATCCACTTCAGTATGTTTTGAGAGCAACACATAGATTTTTTTGCTTTACCTATTAAATTCAAAATTTAACCAGGTGTCACTATATAATAAAATTTCTTTAAGAAAACTACTGTTCTCTCGTTTAATCGTAACAGCATCCCGGATGTACCTCACAGCTTACCTTGATGCATTTTCGCCATTTCAAATTCGTTCGTATCGAAATCAAAATTCGTCTGGCAGCTCCAACTGAATGGCTATTTTTTAAAATATAACCGTGATGAAAATAACTGAATTGTAATGTTACATTCTAACGTAGATTGTAGAGAGTATTGGTTGTTAATAAGATTTTTGTCAAGATAAAACAAGTCAGCGCATTTTGTAAATTTTATATTTTGTCACTAAGGGAAAATGTAATAATACGGAGTATTATTTTTTATGTTCCTCTTTTATAAGAGCCTTAAAGGTAATAGTAAAATAAAGAAAAAATTATGAGTATTAGTAAGAGTGAAACCACTTTTGCACCAGTCCGCAAAATTCGGACTATTCTCCAGCTTCTTGTGATCGCCACAGTATTATGTTTAGTTTTTCAGGTGATTACAGATTTTACAACACAGTTAATGGGCACTGTATTTGATTGTTTATTTACCAGACACTGAGGTAATTTCTGCCACTTTTAGCATGGTTGATATTAAATTTAAAATTAAAATAATAAGCTGAATTTGTGATAATTGTATCTTTTGTCATAGCAAAGATTTTATTAACAACCATGCCATACACCACGGTACATTAGAGGAGTCAAATTATTGAACATTTTTCATAAGGTTATATGTATGGCTAGGACATTTTGACGCTCTTAACTGTCATATACAGTGACAATTGATACATTTTATAGTTTTAGATTTCAAAATTTCGAACATCAGGTTAAACATTAGAAATATACGCCATAGAACCCGCAAATTTGCCAAAATAATTGTTTTAAAATTTAAAAAATATCATTATCTACAACTCTATGGTAGTAAAATTTATATACATATATCGGAAAGAGCTTTTATTTTTAAACATAAAAAAAAGCTTTTAATAAAATTAAATCTAGTTTAAAATAAAATAAAAACATTTTTTTTTTAATTTTGCCGCTGTAGAGTTCTGCATAATAATATTTTATATGTTTAAAATCATTTTTTTTTAATATTTACTAATTTTGTAATTTCTAAACGACATTTTTCAAAAACAAAGTCAATAAATTTGTATTTAGAAACTATACACTGTATCAGCTATTGCTGTACGAAACAACTTTGTTAGTTGAAACATTAAGTCATTTAAAAAACCCATTATATATATTTAAAAGTTCAAAAGCTGCGGGCGATTCTCTCGATATCAGACACAATTTATACTGGAATAATGTGCGCCTTAGCCGGTTCTAGGTGGGCGATGCTTTAGATGTTAGTAAAATACGGCATGCTACAAAACTAATAACATATTTTCATTGGGTTTGAGTGTTGGATATGTGCAAAAACCTACGTTTGAAAATGTGATGGTTAAGGAATAACAGGTGCTTATGTTGAGAAGCATGTTTGAATGACCAAGGGTGTAAATTTTTGTTGTAAAATAAAATGTAAACGGTACAAAAATACATTTTAAACTACTATCTCATTTGAGCGAAAATTTGAGGGAAAACTGCTTATGAAGCACCATTCATAAGCTATTTGCGAAGAAAGTTAAAATTTAAAAAATATTTATTCAAGATATTTTTGTACCAAACGGCTAAACGGTGTGAAAAATGTACATCGGATAATCTGAAGCATCAAAAACTAATACTATAATAATATACTCTAATACTATATTATATAATGTTTTTTGGGTTGATAGATGAGTTAGGGAGGGAAACAGGAGAGGTTGAGTTAGTAATTAATTTTGGTGGGATATTGTGTCTATTATGAATGTGTGTATATATATTTTTAGTATATATATATACACACACACTAAATTGAGGTGACAATTTCTATGCAATATTTGTGGTATGGTTACACGCCGGTTTATGTTGGGAGGAAGATTCATTTAAATGAATCAACATTTATATTTTATGACCAAAGTAATGTGTTGATGTGTAATTTTAACAAAAAAAAAATCGTTTGTATTGATACAAGGTTTTAAAACTCGTAAATACGGAATGCCTTACGCATCGATTCAAGTAAAGGTTTTCAAAATAAATTAATTTAAAAATGTTTGTATATCACGAGCTATTAATTTATTCTACAAGGAATATTTTCACAGAAATTTAAAAACATTAATTTTATGCTGATAGTTTTTGGTTTGGTACATATTTTTGGAGTCACTGTAGATTATGTCCTTTATGAATTTGGTACAGGGCCAGTGTTTTTAAGCTAGTTTTAACTAGAAATAATTTTTTTTTTATCAAAATAAGTATATGATGAGATGAATATAAAGCCTTTAGCACATACCCTCAATGGTGTGAGATTGTTTGGATTCGTACAGTTGCTAGTCAGTTAAATAATGTAATATATGTTGGAACAGCAATAATAATAGTTGTTGGTGTAAAATATGCTCATGTATCAACGTCTTTTCGAACGCAGTATGCTGTTGCTCACTATGTTATCTCAAAAGGAGTCGTATTCGCAATTGCATCTGGCTTTATTCAATGATATCCTTTACCCACACCGCTGGTTGGCGGGGTTTCTCGGGGAGGTCCTGACCCCGCCCTTGCATTCCGCCGCTGCTCCACACTCGCCTCGCATCACCCTCATTGGTCCTCAAGACTTCGTTGTTGAGAGCCACCCAAATCTTTCAATTCAATTAAACTCAAGTATGGAGTAACCAGAGGTACGGACCTGTGCAAGGAAAATTAGCAATTTTGAAAGCCCTGTTTCGGATCTACTCATATAAACATTGTGTATTCTTGTATTATATGTAAAATTAACATTGCCATGTGCCTGCGCACTTGATTTATGCGTTGGTCAAATGAAACTGTGAAATGATCACAAACGTAAAGATTTTACAAATTTAATATTTCACAAATGTACGTGCATTAAAACAAAAAAAAGTAATTTAAGAAATTATTTTGGTATACACTAAGTTTTATATGTCATCTTTACTTTAACGTTAAAATATGAAACTATTTTCTTCCCATTGTTGCCATCTTAATTGAGCTCATGTCGATCAGTGTGCCTGAATAAATGATACGAATGTACGAAGGGTGATATTTTTCAAAGGTTGATTTCTTAATGGGCTCAGTTAACAGCGTACGATCCTTATCGTGTTGGTTACCGTCCACGCGATAATTCTGCCAGTTGTGCAAGCGTGGAGGACTGGGCTCGTCGTGAGGTGGGAATAGTAGGCGCCGCCGGTGAAAACAAAGTGCGCAAAGTGTCGCCACGTGGGCT